>JAVXUP010001661.1:0-52500 GCA_033070095.1 Escallonia herrerae | reverse complement strand
TGCACCTCTACGTAGTTGAGAATCTTGTTGACCTAATGGTCATGGTAGTGTGCTCCTACTAGGTTGAGGGTCAGTTATACTCTCTTCAGTGACAAATGGATCAAAAATTAATTCCCCATCTTTGTTTGGAGATGGTACAGTGGCTTCAATCTCCTCTAATTCATGGAGGTCAATATTTTTACTCATGTCTTTAATTCTAGGAAAATCACTCTTGATGACATTGAAAGCACGAGACTTTATTTCAATCTTTTCACCATTTGGATGTTCACCATACATCACGTAGCCTTTAGAGTTTTCAAAATACCTTAAGAAGATCTAGACATCTATTATGTAGTTGGAATGGTGAGTCAGTATCAAAGTAATCCTGGACCTACTTATTGGTACAACAATATTGATTGAAACGGTGATAGAGATGAGCACAGATCCATTTTTGGTTATGTATTCATATTAGGATGTGGGGATATCTCTTGGTACAGCAAGAAACAAACTTGCTTCGTCCTATCCACGATGAAGTCAGATTATGTTGATTGTTCAGTAGTAGTCCAAGAATCTGTTTGGTTAAGATCATTCTGACAGTTCTAAGGATTACAGCTTATGCAGATGAGGCTGTCACCGTTTACTGTCATGAACAGCTGCCTTAGATTTTGTAAAAGACCCCAAATATCATGGGAAGACCAAGCACATAGGCCCTTTTTTTTTTAACACTTTTTTAGAACTTTAGTTGTGCAAGAAAAGGTGACCATGAAGTATATACCAATTGACAGAATGGTGACTGATTCTTTGACCAAGCCTATTGCTAGAGATGTTTTCCTTTCTCACATTAGGAGTATGGGACTACATAAGGTTTGATATATTTCTTATGGCATTTCATGTACTTGATATTATTTATTATATTTTTCATTCCTTCATTTGGGTTTATTTTGCAATGAATGGATTATCTTTGTGATTACATAGACATCCTTATTGAAAGTGTCACCATGCTTGACTTGAACCACTCACACAAGTAATTTACCTTGATGCTAAATTAGCGACTAAGATGAAACATACTTGTCTTAGGCACCGAGAAGATGAATAAAATGAAACAACTAGTAATGCAAACATGTTGCCTTAGTCGAAGCTAAGATGAGACCTAAAAGGGTAGGTCGCATAGAGTATCTCCATAACTCTATGTAGCCCGTTGACAGCCGAATATGAGATTTCAGACAGGCATTATTAGAGTAACCAGGCTAAAAAACTTAGGCGCTCCTACAACAACTAGATCTCAGATTCATATGGCATATTTTATTTTACATTAATGTGACACGCCATAGCGAGTTATGCTAATGCAGACCGACAGGAATGATGAATGAATCCCTGCTTCATCACTGTGTAAGACACGTGGGTCGATATATTTTTGATCCTATAAAGTATCCTTTTCATCTTAGACTATGTCATGAAGAGAATATTTGATGTCACTACTTTAGCATGTACCTTTGGATCATGGATGATACGGTCTCATGTGGCATGTCTAGGAAAGCTGTTGAGTCTAATTGGAATAACATTAGGACTTTGAGAAGAAATTCCAATATTCCACCGTGTTATGTGAATCATAGCCTACGCAACTTTGTCAATTTTGGTTTTCGATATGAATTATGAATACATAACATATGAGAGGCTTAACACTTCTCATATTTGTCATTACATTTCCTTTATGAATTATGAATTATGAATACATTACATTTCCTTTATGAGGAAATGAGTGAACAAGAGACAAGAAGGGACTGCATAATTTATTTGTCATGTGTGAGCGAGTGAGAGCTATTAAGAAATTGGGTTGGTGGATCTATTATCCGCCCACTGATAAATAATGTTTGTTAGTCAGGATAATTATAGTTAATTTGCTGATATTTATCTCCTAAGTGTTTGAGATAAATACAGTCTTTATCTCCTATGTGTTTGAGATAAAACTAGTCTCTAATACTATTTATGTATAATGGTTAGAGATATCCCAAAAAATTATAAGTCACAAGACATAAGTCTTCCCTAAATTGGACATCCTTCTCGTAGGTCACACATTACATTTCCTTTATGAGGAAATGAGCGAACAAGAGACAAGAAATGGCTGCATAATTTATTTGCCATGTGTGAGCGAGTGAGAGCTATTAAGAAATTAGGTTGGTGGATCTATTATCCGCCCACTGATAAATAATGTTTGTTAGTCAGGATAATTATAGTTAATTTGCTGATATTTATCTCCTAAGTGTTTGAGATAAATACAGTCTTTATCTCCTATTGTTTGAGATAAAACTAGTCTCTAATACTATTTCTGTATAATGGTTAGAGATATCCCAAAAAATTATAAGTCACATGACATAAGTCTTCCCTAAAAATAAAAATCCCTCCCTACATTGTACTCTCTCTAGAGCGTCATCAAGCTCAAGGATTTGGTTCTAGATGAAGAACTCAACTCTAGTAGCCATTTTCGTACATGCAAATAAAAGATCAATTAGGTTGAGGCTCCTAACAATAAGGATCCTTAATCGGAATTTTCAGAATACTTTGTACGGTATGTTCTCAAACCCACTACATAATACGTGGTTGACGTTTAGATTTTCAACATCGTATAACTAATGGTGTTGGACTTTAGTCAATTGATGTGGTGAATCTGATATTGCCATGTTGGTGGGTGATGGGTGTTGGTGATGGCAGCACTACGAGGGTGGTGGTAGATATGGTTAGTGGATATGTTTGTGAAGAAAAACGTAAGTGTTTTGGAATTAGAACCATTTGTTGTCAAAGCACAAAATGCACATGAATTTCGGAATTCTAACAAGTATCTGTCAAAACACAAAATAACACTGTTCCAGTGATCTTGAGGTTAATGTAATGGATAGGTTTAGACATAATAATATCTTAGGCTTATGTCAGTCAGTTGACCATTTGGCAATACCCTTTGGCTCTGCAATTTCCTACTAAATTAGCTAGCATAATATAAAAAATAAGGATTTGGATGCAGCAAAGATGCCAAAAGTGGTGATGCCATGGCTTCGAACAACACCACTAAACCCAGAAATACAGCAAAGATACAGAGGCTAAGAAAGAAAAAAATGTATGTGGGCATTGGAGTGGAGGCATACCTTTGGTCAAGATATTCAAAGCAAGCTATAGAACCAGACATATAAGAGCTGCTCCCTAGCTCTGATGCCTAGGCTTCTAAAGACGGCATTCAACACAAAATTAAGCAAAGAAGAAATTGATTCGGCATCACCCAAGATACCCCAAAGCTGGGATAATTTTCTGCTCCTTATTCTGAAGTTTCCAGATATAGATAATGTTTTCTTCTCAAGTTTTTTCGCTCATCCATATATAATCCACCCAAGGTCTAATCAGAAATGACATACTTTCTAAGCCCTTCTAATCTTGGTTCTTGAGTCCTTTTTTCTTTCCCATGTCAATCCTAAGAACCAAAACAACTCAGTAAATCCATGTATTCTGTCCACCCAAGGCATAGTTGTAAACAACACATATGCTACGCCATTGTAATTTTTCTAGTGATCCTTAAATCCTCTGCACTGGTAAGATATCTTGAACTATGATTATATGGTCCTTCTCAAAGTTCTCAATCCGGTACCACGCCGGTCGATATAGCCTGGTAGTTTCATCACAAGAGTAAAACAATGTAAATAACACAATGTCCATGCAGAAGTAAACGTATGTAAATTACTCACTTTCCCATCCCATCCCAGAACAAAAAAATGGAGTGAAGATAGGTTGTATCTAGTGGATCCACTATTTGGTGTCTCACATCATACATGATTATCTTCTGACCACATTGCAACAATTTTTTATTTTTTTAACAGAAGCATTTTCCCTGAACATACCAAAGCTGTTATATGCCTAATTGTTTCACACATTCTTCCATCCCGCCACTAATCTCCATATTTTCTCCCTCTACTGAGCTGCTCCAGTGGCATAGCTACCTGCATATCCCATAGCTTGTGGGCAAAAGGAAGTGAAGTCCAGTAACACAAGGCTTACCTGTTATCTAGCCAGTCTGGAGATATATGCGGCTGCTTCTCCCTTTACAAAAAATGGCATCATATTTGGTGGGAAAACTCGGTGATAGGCATGCTCATAACAATGCCATACAAGCATCGACAATAAGACCTATATATGTACTATATATGTATTGTTGCTTTGACACAACCTAGTTGTGAAAAGAAAAAGAAGAGGGAAATAAAGATTATAAAGTTGTCGTCTATTAGACCATCCAAGCCAACCCGTTAACAGGCTGGTCATGTATCTAAATGATCCATAACGAATGGGATTAAGTATCCATCTATCTTTATATATTGAAAAGTATATATAATTTATATAACTTCAACCTTACATTTACTTCTTAATAATACATGTAACATTTTTATTACATAGTGGTCCAGATAAAATAAGTTTTAAGGTAGAGAGAGAGAGAGAGAGAGAGAGAGAGAGAGATAATCGGTAGATTTGCTTGTGTTCTTCCTGTTGGATTTGATCGGTCCAATCCAATTAAGTGGCCTAACGGGTCATACTAATGTTGACTTATTATTTGACTTGGACATTAATTAATTAAATTGGCTAAATAACATTATGTGCCTATTTAATTTAGTATCCAATACACTAATGATTTATTGTGTATAAAAGGCTTATAGACCATAATCTCTTAACTTTGATGGACGATTGAGATTTGGCAGGCTTTAGGGTTGATTCCACTACTCTCTCTATATACTAAATTTTCTTCTTGGAGGCTAGGGTATCATAATGTTTGGCCACTCTTTTACCTCTTAGACTAAAGAAAAAAATACACCATTTTATTCCATCATAAAGAATAGAGAAGAGTAGTGAAGATCAATACCAAAGGGTACGTGTTCGCTTCCGTATCTTGGTGTTCTTTCATCATCAGAATAAAGCTCTTGGTAATTTATGACTTCCTTCGATTCCGGTGAGTTCATAACCCTATTGTTCTTATATTTATGCTATTGTAAGTATCTAATGATATTGATTTTGGGGTCAAGATGAATGAAATAATTCTAACATGTGGTATCAGAGCCGCGTTAATCAATTGCATAAACATAAAACTTCCCTTTTAAGTTTGTTGGAATAATTGATGAATTATGTCTAACGTTAAAGTAAGAAACAAAAACGGGGGCTGGGCCAAATGTAGGTTTCCAGATTACTTTGTTATAAATTTGGGTCGTTAAAAGTAAGGTTGTGGCCTGTAAGTGAATATTTTGAAAGAGCATGTGGCCTGTTTGGACCGTGAGGCGTGTGGCCCGTTTCTTTGGTGTTTTGTTACTTAGCCAAAAAAAAGGCCATGTGGCCTGTTAAGTGACCCAACAGAAACAAAAGTTATTTAGGCCTGTTTTGTGGCCTGCAGTATTGGCCCTTGTGGCTTAATGAAGTCTAGTGAGCCGAAGTTGTTGGGCCATAATGAGGCATGTTAAATGGCCTGCTGTCTAGGCATTTAGGCCAACGAACTGGGCTATTTTTGGCTACTTAAATTTGGGCCTGTTATGGCCTCTTCAAAGGGGCTTGTAGATACTGAATTGGGCCTGTTTGGTCATTTTAAAATAGATTTTTAAAAGGGTTTATGTATTTTAACTGTGCCTATTAAAATTGTTTATTTGATATGTTATTATTGAGATAACATATGTATTTTAATATTGGCTTATATTATGGGATACTGATGAATATAACGTGCCAATATTATTATAATTTCAAGAATTAGTCTGAAATTACGAGATCATACCAAAACTTTATGCTTTATTTGGCATGTCTAGACTATGATAATGAACTTGAAATAATTAGCGGTTCTTACTTATTTTGGCAGTAAGAGGCCCAACGGAAGTTTATTGTCTTTTATAAGTTGAGATAATGATAAAATCACATCACATTATGTTTATTAATTAAAATATTAATCGGCCCAACGAAAGATTATATTTTAATTTTTAAGCGAAAAGAAAGGAAATACACTACAAGAAAAACAGTATTTAGTGACGGTTTTTTAGCAACGGACCAATTTCCGTCGCTAAAAAGCACTTTTAGCGACGAATTTACCGTCGATAAAAGTCCGTCGCTAAAGATATTTACTGACGGAATTTTTTGTCGGTAAATATCTTCAGCGACGGATTTTTACCGACGGATGTTTACCGACGGTAAATCCGTCGCTAATTTGAATTTGAAAAATTCTTCCGTTTTGAAAAACTTCTTTTTTTGGAAAATAATTTTTAAATTACTTTTGGCGACGGACTTTTACCGACGGAATAAATCCGTCGGTAAAAGTCCACCCTTAAAATTTTTTAATAACTTTTAGCGACGGACTTTTAACGACGGGTAAAATCCGTCGCTAAAAGTTACTTAAATGAACACAAACCTTAGTTGCATTCTTTTCTTTCTCCCAGCCGCTCAACAGCCTTCTCTTCCTATTTTCTCTCTGCCTCTCTCTCTCTCTCTCTCCTCTCTACAGCACCCCTTGCCTCACCCCCTTGCCACCCCTGCCACCACAACTCCGCCGACGTCAGCAACTAGGCACGCCCCGCCGGCGTAACAGCCACACACGCCCGGCTGTACAGCCCCACGCTCCTCTGTCCCGCCGATCTCCACTGTCGCCGGCCACCGCATGGGGGCTATTTTGACACGCCCGGCTGGAACGTATGTTTCAAAGAAGGTACTTAAGCTTTGGTTCACTTTTACAGTCAATCTCGCATTTGTTAATTATCGGATTTAATGAGTTAATTTCTAGTACATGTGTTATATGAAGCAACTGTTTGTTGTTTGCTCGTTCAAGGTCTTGTTGGCTTTTAAAATAGACTAAGCGTGAAAATCCACAACACGATGCCGATGTTACCTAGTTTCAACATCCCATTAGGAACCGTGGGAACAAAATCAATAACTGAAACGTTAGAGCTATATTATTTCCCATGATTGATTAGGAGTCATTTTAGATTTTCTGAATTGGAGCCTTTTAAATGGTTTTGTTACAATTTGACTTCAGCTGGCTCATGCTTTATGAGAAGACAATAGCCATTTGAAGCATTTTCATTGTTGAATTTTGGCTCTAGACCTATAGTGAATAAAAATATTGTTCCTATAGTTCTTGCCCCCAACTGTGATTAAGGACATGATAATGTGTCAAGACTTGTAACAGGCGATTTGGTGAATGCTTGATATATTATAGTTCTATATCAAATAATCTTCTGATAGGGTCATTCTCGGATGCGGCATATGTGATGGCACCGAGCCTCAAATGGACACAGTTATACATAATCTAGTATATTAGGCACCTGGAGCAATAATTGCCGATATAAGAAGTAGAAGTATGCTTCCCCTTCAAGATACTGTAGAAGGCGATTTATGTGCTATTTGAATCGCAAGTGCAACTAGTCACTGTCGTAGGGTGTTTGTTGGAGTTGAACCTTAGCATGGGCACCTGGTGAACCAAAGGATCTTCTTGTTCATGTGAAACTACTGTATGCTTTTAGCTTTCAAGAAAGTGGCGGCGGTGGGGATTGGGGATGGGGATGGAGCTTATTGTTGGCCTAAGTATGGCTTTTTAGTGAGTTGACCAGAAGATGCATACTAGTGTGCAACTTGACATCTTTAGATATTACAGCCTGCAGCCAGTTTAGGAGAAAAACAATTTGAGAGAGTTAGGCCCCGTACGCTAATCTTTTTCATCATCATTACTAAAAACAGAAAACGAATATGATAAGCGTATGAGGCCTTAGTTTCCATTGTCTCTGAATTTTCTTTTGCTTTACCCGCCTTATTGCTTCTTAAATGAGCCATTAGGACGGTGGTTTAAGTGATCCAACATCAATTGAAGTCTGTTCTATCCATTAGGAAGTTGGTAGGCATGTCTGATGAAACATCAGTACTGAAAAAGCAATCTCCTTAATGATTTTAGCCAAAATCGTTTTATTTCCGTGTTGCATTAACTTTAGCTTACTTAAGCGAGTATGTAACTAGAAGACTTTAAGGTGGCGACCAATATATGTTTTTCTTTTGCACCATGTTCTAAGTTTTCCTCAATCGTTTTGAAATACTTGTTAAACCTTAATGATATTTTTTTTGTGTGTGCAGGCTTCGGAGCAAATCCTTGGTTTATAATTTTTAGTTTCAATGTAACTTGTATTTTTCTTGAGATTGTTTGATGTGATATATTATACATTATATTCAGTGAACATCTAAGTTAAATCTTATTTGTTTTACTTGGAATTTGGTAAAGATGAATGCTAGTTTAAATAATTCAATTATTGTTGGATTAGTTGATAAGAAGTAACTGTCTAAAACAGATTTAGCATTTTGAAAATTAATAAAAATAGAAAAAACAACCTTTTGGATTTTAGCGATGGAATTCCGTCGCTAAAGTCCTTCTACAAAATGGTAAATATTTTTAGATACAGACTTTTAGCAACGAAATTGTGTCATTAAAAATCTATTGGTAAATGATCTAAAGAGATTTTTAGCGACGTAATTAATGTCGCTAAATACTTTTGCGAACACTTTTAGCGACGGAAATTCCGTCGCTAAAATATTTTTTATTCAAAAATTTAAAATTAGCAAAAATATAGAAATTACCTTTAGCGACAGAATTTTCCGTCGCTAATGAAAAATAAATCCGTCGGTAAAAATGACATATTTAGCGACGGATTTAAAAATTCCGTTGCTAAACTATTAGTGACGGGCTTTTATATGAGGAATTTTTAGCGACGGTGAATCCGTCGCTAATTCTTTTAGCGACGGATTTTGGGTTTTTAGCGACGGATTTTTCCGTCGCTAAAAGCCTGTTTTCTTGTAGTGATAATAAATTACGTGGGTCAAATTATTTTCTGCCCAACGGTGATATAATTCGTGCTCATGTTGCTTTTAATGATTTTCAAATTGTTAAGGATGAAAAAACACTTGTATGTTAATAACCGGCCCAACGGAAGGTTATAAGTGATATGTTAATTTTTCTTTTGGGAAAAGGTTTTGTGTATTTACCTTTTTCATATAAATAAATTGTTTATCCCTCAATTTATTTTGTTACGTTAAATGATGAACTAACTATTTTCATCATGTGGATTTTCGATACTAATGTGCATGATTATTGTTATTATTTAGCGTATGGTTCTACTGTAATTACTTGCTATCTTTCCTCTATTGAATCATTGAGCGGCACCAATTTTAGAAAATGAAAAAAGCAGATTAGCATAATCTTTGGAGTTATGGATTTGGATTTACGGGTTGACGCACCTGCTGCCCTTATGGTTGAAAGCTCTACTGAGCAAAAGGTGGCTTACGAAAAGTGAGAGCGTTCCAACCGCATATCTCTAATGATTATGAAGGTCTATTACGACTGCTATTCGCGGAGCCATTCCTGACTCAAATAATGCTAAGTTATACCTTGCTCATATTGAAGAACAGTTTCAGGGTTATTCCAAGGCACATGCTACTACTTTCATCACTAAAATGGTTACGCTCAAGTACAGTGGATCCAACGGTGTTCGTGAGCATATTTTACGGATGAATGATATGGCTTCTCAACTAAAAGGTTTGGACATGGAAATCTCTGAAGGTTTTCTCATGCACTTTATTATGACTTCTCTTCCTGTACAGTTTGGTCCTTTTAAGATCAATTATAACACGCAGAAAGAGAAGTGGAAGATAAGCGAGTTGATTTTCATGTGTGTCCAAGAAGAAGAGAGGCTAAAGTCTGAACAACCTGATAGTGCTCACGTTATCATAACTAGTCCATCTAAAGGAAAAGGAAAAGGAAAAGGAAAAGGAAAAGGAAAAGGAAAGAAATTTGGCAAAGGTAGCATGCAAGGGAATAAGAGTGTTTCTGTAACCAAGACTGACAAGGCAAGCTCTTCTGGTACTAAGGGTTCTTCTCGTCCCAGGTGTCACTTTTGTAGAGATAAAGGACATATGAGAAAAGAATGTCATAACACAGTTGATGCTCCTTTAAATACATAGTGGGTTGACACAGGTGCAACTGTGCACATATCTAATTCATTTTAGGGATTCCTTTCCGTGAAGAAGTTAATAAAGGGGACCGTAATGTTCTAGTAGGAAATGGAGAGAAAACTCAAGTTGAAGTTGTAGGAACTCTCTGTTTAGTTTTGGAGAATGGCTTCAATTTGTATTTAGTTGATACTATTTATGTTCCCAGTATGACTGAAACCTTATTTCTGTTTCTAGACTTGACGCTTATGGATATTCGTTTAAGTTTGAGAATAAAGGCTTATCTCTTTTCCTTACTCTAGAGGTATTGGTTCTGGTTTGTTGGAGGAAACCTCTACAAATTTCTTTTAAATGCTTCTTTTACTGAATCCTTGAAAACAATGAACGTGAATGATGTAGTTTCTAAAACTTGTGGTAAGAGAAAAATAGAGAATGAAAATTATGCTAAATTGTGGCATGAACGTCTAGATCACATATCACGAGGCAGAATGGAACACTTCTTTAAGGATGGAATTCTCATTCTTTAGATTTCTCATATTTTGACACATGTATTGAATGTATTAAAAGAAAATTTGTAAAAGACAATAAATGTGATGCCACTCGAAGTACGGGACTTTTAAAGGTTATTCACACTGACATTTGTGGACCTTTCCCTACACCGGGTATTGGTGGTCATAGATACTTTATCACCTTTATTGATGACTATTCTCGTTATGAATATGTTTATCTCATTCATGAAAAATCTGACTCACTTCCCATGTTTAAGACTTACAAAGCCGAAGTAGAAAATCAACTCGACCTAATGATTAAAGTTGTAAGATCTGACAGAGGCGGAGAATATCATGGAAAATTCTCTAAAACGGGTCGTAACCCTAGTCGTTCTGCCTTGTATTTGGAAGAATGTGGCATCGTTGCTCAGTATACAATGCCAGGTACACCCCAGCAGAATGGTGTGGCTGAATGGCGAAATCGTACCCTCATGGATATGGTACGAAGTATGATATGCTAAAGCACTCTACCAGAGTTTTTGTGGGTTGAAGCACTTAAAACGACTGTGCATATTATTAACAAGGTTCCCAGTAAGTCTGTGCCTAAAACACCTTTTGAATTGTGGACACAGAGGAAACCAAGTTTAGAATATTTTCATGTGTGGGGCTGTTTAGCTGAAGCAAAAGTTTACAATCCATATACTAAGAAACTCGATCCCAAGACCATAAGTTGTCATTTTATAGGTTACCCTGAAAGGTCTAAGGTTTTCAGATTTTACTGTCCATCACATACGACTAGAATTGTTGAAACTAGGCATTCAATATTGTTTAAAGATGCTGAGTATAGTGGGAGTAGTACACAAAGAATAATAAACCTTGAGGAAAATCAGGATTATTTCTATTCCTGTTATCCAAAATATTGGTGCGCCATTACCTCATATAGATGATAACGATGCACCCGAGGTAGTACCTAATGATGTGCCCCCCATTATTGATCCTGCTCCAATTCCTGCTAATGAGCAACCCTTCAAAGGTCAGGAAGAGAGAGATGGACAGCCATCTCTGATGACTATATTGTGTACCTAGATGAGGCTGACTATAATTTAGGCATAGGAAATGATCCTACCACTACAAGAAAACAGGCTTTTAGCGACGGAAAAATCCGTCGCTAAAAGCCCAAAATCCGTCGCTAAAAGAATTAGCGACGGATTCACCGTCGCTAAAAATCCCTCGTATAAAAGCCCGTCACTAATAGTTTAGCGACGAAATTTTTAAATCCGTCGCTAAATATGTCATTTTTACCGACGGATTTATTTTTCATTAGCGACGGAATTTTCCGTCGCTAAAGATAATTTCTATATTTTTGCTAATTTTAAATTTCTGAATAAAAATATTTTAGCGACGGAATTTCCGTCGCTAAAAGTGTTCGCAAAAGTATTTAGCGACATTAATTGCATCGCTAAAAATCTCTTTAGATCATTTACCAATAGATTTTTAATGACACAATTTCGTTGCTAAAAGTCTGTATCTAAAAATATTTACCATTTTGTAGAAGGACTTTAGCGACGGAATTCCGTTGCTAAAACCCAAAAGGCTGTTTTTTCTATTTTTATTAATTTTCAAAATGCTAAATCTGTTTTAGACAGTTACTTCTTATCAACTAATCCAACAATAATTGAATTATTTAAACTAGCATTCATCTTTACCAAATTCCAAGTAAAACAAATAAGATTTAAGTTAGATGTTCACTGAATATAATGTATAATATATCACATCAAACAATCTCAAGAAAAATACAAGTTACATTGAAACTAAAAAAATTATAAACCAAGGATTTGCTCCGAACCTGCACACACAAAAAAAATATCATTAAGGTTTAACAAGTATTTCAAAACGATTGAGGAAAACTTAGAACATGGTGCAAAAGAAAAACATATATTGGTCGCCACCTTAAAGTCTTCTAGTTACATACTCGCTTAAGTAAGCTAAAGTTAATGAGCGATCACTCAACTCAATGGCACCATGTTCTAGTCCTTTAAAGAAGCTATTATGAGCGATCACTCAACTCAATGGCTTGAGGCCATGCAAGATGAATTAGAGTCAATGAAAGTAAACGAAGTTTGAGACCTTGTTGACTTGCCTGAAGGGGCCAAAGCTGTAGGCTATAAATAGGTCTACAAAACAAAGCTAGATCATAAAGGTAATGTCGAAAGATACAAGGCTAGACTCGTCGCTAAAGGTTTCACTCAAAGGGAGGGGATAGATTATAATGAAACATTTTCTCTGGTGTCGAAAAAGGATTCCTCTCGAACAATCATGGCTTTAATGGCTCATTATGATTTTGAGCTACATCAAATGAATGTAAAGATTGCATTTCTTAATGGTGACTTGCATTAAAATGTCTATATGACGCAACCAGAAAGGTTTATGGTTGAAGGCAAGGAACATATGAAATGTTTGTTGAAGAAATCCATATACGGATTAAAGCAAGCCTTTAGACAATTTTAATCCTCTAGACAATGGTATCTTAAGTTTCATGATGTGATTAGTAAATTTGGCCTTAAAGAAAATGTAGTAAGCCAATGTATATACCTAAAGATCAGTGGAAGTAAGTTTATCATTCTAGTTTTGTATGTAGATGATATCTTACTTGCTAGTAGTGATATGCATATGTTGCATGAGACCAAAAACTTTCTGTCTAAGAATTTTGATATGAAAGATTTTGGAGAGGCCTTTTGTATTATAGGCATTGAGATTCACCGAGATAGGCCTCGTGGGATATTGGGATTGCCCCAAAGAGCCTATATTGATAAGGTTCTGAAATGGTTCAATATGCATAACTGTGCTCCCACTGTTGCCCTTGTTAAGGGTGACAAATTTAGTTTGCTACAATGTCATAGGAACCAACTGGAGCAAGATGAAATGGAGCGTATTCCCTATGCATCAGCAGTAGGTAGGGCTGTAAATGAACCGAGCCGTTCACGAACGGCTCGTGGTTCGTTCTCTTAAAAACTCGTTCATGTTCGTTCTTATAATATACGAACCGAACATGAACAAATTTTTAGGGCTCGTTTATTAAACGAGCCGAACATGAACATTCCAAAATGTTCACAAACTTGTTCGCAAACAGCTCGTCTAATTAATAAATTAATTATAATATATTTAAGAATTAATATTTACATAAACTATATAAATTAAAATTTAAACCTGGAGGCTAGGCCTTAAAATTAATTAGCCTAAAACCCCAAGCCCACTTATAAAAATAGAGCCCAACCCCTAAAGTTAATTTATGAAGCCCAACATGAGCCCAATTCCTAAATTTAATTTATGAAGCCCAACATGAACCCTAGCTATATATATATAAACTAAAAGTCTGAACCTAAACCTAAATCTCTCATATCTTCAGATTCACAGCCGCATCCTCTCCTTCATCTCTCTCTCCCTGTCTGCTGTCTCATTCTCTCACTCTTACTCTCACACATAGATCCTACAACAGCCCCCTTTCTTGATCTCTCACACATAGATCCTACAACAGCCCCCTTTCTTGATCTCTCACACATATGTCACACATAGAGATCGTCGCACACGGCCCTCCCGTCTCTCTCCTTTTCTCTCTCTATCTCTCTCTTCACAGACAGTAATCACGTTATCCATCTTTGCTGCCGTCATCGCCCGTCGCCTGATTCAACATGCGTCGCCTGATTCAAGCATGTTTTTGAACTGCCAAGCCGCAAAGCCAAGGGCTTGAAGAGGGATCTGATTCATAAAGATTCATTGCCGATCGATTGAGATTTTGTTTTACAGTATTTTTTATTTTGCATCCATCTGTATCTCCGTTCTTGTTTTTGACTTATCATTGGAAAATAGCTTGATTGCTTGAACGATTTGGGGATTTTGAGTAAATTTAGGAATTTTATTGAAATTGAACACGAATACGAGCCGAGTTTCCGAACTCGAGTTCGGCTCGTATTCTTAAACGAGTTGAACAAGTCGAGCTCGAGTTTTACCGTCACGAACTTGAGCCGAGTTTGAACAAAAATATTTTAGCTCTTGACGAACTCGAGCCGAGCTCGAACATGCCGAAACTTAAACGAACCAAGTTCGAATACGCCCATGTTTGGCTCGAACTCGGTTCGTATACATCCGTAGCAGTAGGGAGTCTTATGTATGCTCAAGTTGGTACTCGCCCAGATATAGCGTATGCTGTTGGCATGCTTGGACGTTACCAAATAAACCCAGGAATGGGTTATTGGAAAGCAGTCAAGAAAGTCACGCGCTACTTACAGGGTATCAAGGATTTCATGCTTACCTATAGGAAGTCAGATAACCTTGAGGTTATTGGTTATTCTGATTCTGATTATGCAGGGTGTGTAGACACCTTTAAGATTATTGATTAAGTATCTCGTTATGAGAGATATAATCTAGAATCACATGTTGTCTATTTAGCATATCACGTATCAACATGAGTTCATGAGACATATATGGCCCGTATGGACTTGTCGCCCCTAACAAGTTATGCCAAATCATTCTCTAGGGTATGCTCTGTTTTCAAATGAACAATTCATATTTTCATCAATGTGGCAATGCTTTATAGGAGCTGAAAGTGATTAAACAGAATTGAAACTACACATGGATCATAAGTTAAAATGTCACGTAACAGCAACAGCATATACAACTGTTTGCATAAACATAGAAATGAAAATCGGTAGAGTGGCCTTGTTGCCAAAGAACTTCAACAGAAGCCAGTGTGTCGAGTACGAGTCAGATCCGCTCGGCATAGTAACTTCTTAAGTAACGGTCAGATCCTATCAGTAAGGTACCTTGCGAGTGAATCCATCGGCTTAGTGGAGTCAACCCACCTGTTTCTGCCCCTAACCCTCCTGTTTCCTCTGCGCCTAACGCTCCTGTTTCCCCTGCGCCTAATTTTAATGCGGGCAAGGTAGTCAGTTGCAATCCAAGCGAAGCTCAACATGATAACATTTGCAGCACTGTCGGGCTCTTGTAACTCCAGTGACTTCTTAACCCAATCAGGATGATAAGTGACCTGGTACCATGCCGACGCTTTCTGTTCGTACATGATATTCTTTTCATCGTCTGCAAGTTTATGAAAATCTGAGTCCATATGCTCAAAAACTTCCCTGAATTCCTTCTTCATGGCGCTGTAAGCATGCTTAAGTCTCTCCTTTAGTTCACCTTGCTTCTTGCTGCTGTACTTTGGCATGGACCAAATATGCCCCGTCACAACCTCTTCTTCCCTGTTGACGTTATAATGCCCTAGAAGACCAATCAGCTGCCGATCATGAATGCACTTGCTCTTCCATGCTTCAGCGATGAAGGTTGTTGATCCTGGAATCTCAAGGTCTCTGTCATATGGAATGCTTCCAGGCAGAGATGCAAGCTCAGAAGAAGCTGCCACATCTTCATTATAAGCATCTTTGATTTGACGGTAGAGCTTGCCCAAAATTTTAGTTGACTTGTAAGACTGAAATTCCTCTTTGCCCATAAAGTCGGGATAGAGTTTGGGTTTGAGTTGAGATGGCATGATCACATTCTTACCAGTTTTAGGGAAGTCAACGGCTAATGCTGCAAGCTCTGCCAGTTTAAGGCATTTCTCATCCAATGCTCCATATTCACTGAGGTCAGCATGAACGACATGAGCATTGCAGATTGTACCAACGTTCTCATTAACCATATTCATAGAGAAGAAATCTATTATGTCCTGTAAATTGAACAGAACATTCTCAGTACGGATCAAAAACTATATGTAGCTCACACAACATACCATCATAGGGATCTTTCTACAACACAGTTATGGCATATTTGCTATTAACATGCCGACTAGCACCGTCTGAAGCATAACACTATATGCTTATCACCCTCAGATTCATGTGAAAAATATTCTCCTAAGTAGCTATGCAGCACAACTCTAGTTCTTACCAATTCTTCATCTTTCACCCATCAGTAACTAGCATATCATCAAACAGGACTCCATGCAATATTAGGTCATTGCAAACTAGTCAATGCAAAAAGGAGATGCGAGACTTTCATATGAATGTTAATGCATCAAAGCTTCCCCTTGCTCTTGAAACGTAATACCACTCAGATGCTATGAATCAAATCTACTTTCCCTAAAAGGAAAACGAAAGCAATTGTGAGTTACCGTGAAAAGCTTCAAGTAACCTTCAAAACTTACGCACAGCGCATGTTTAATCAAGTTTTTCGGGACGAAATACTAAAAGGATGCCATGGAGGAGTGGAACTCAAGAAAGTTGATGCTTAAAGCTTTGACAATCCAAACCTGATAACGAAAGGTTGACCAGAAGGTTCTCGAAAATATAAAGAAAATCGTGGACTTTGACAGCATAATTATGACACCCCAAAACTAGGCAAATGCAAATTGCAACGACCCAAAGCATGAAAAATGCATAAAATATATGGTCTTACTGCGAATTGCTAATGTCAGTTACCAATAAAGTTTATTACGGAGTATTATTTATCATACTTGTTTCTTTTAATTCTCAACTAATACTATAAGCTTGGCCTCGCAGTAACAAAGACGAAAAAAGTGTTCTGGTGACAATTTTGACACACATAACATATAATGTGAAGTATATATTTTGAAGTTGTCTAATTTCTTAGCATATAATTCAATAACATGTAAATAAATCCAGAAATTGTGAGATAAAAGTTAGGGAGTGAGAAGAAGTTTGAATTATAAATAAGTGATACCAAAAAAAGTTCAAAATTTGTAGCCCAAAAAAGATCGTAAAAACTAAAGTCTATGATGGGAAGGAGTTAGGATTATCATATAGATAACTTCGGAGTTTTAATGTTATATCTTGAAAATCGAGAATCGAATGAACCTAAGAAATAGTGCACGTATCAAAACTCAATTGCTTAGGTAACAAATATAGTAGTTGTAACTTTCAAGAATCTTTCTAAATTTTCTACAGTTCACTTTTACAATTTTGGCCATTTTTCCAGCAAGCATATTCATTAAAGTTTAGAATATCATCGTATAAGACTTTTAGTATTATATATTATCCATCTTGTTTGTTTTTGTATAATTATGGTCATTTTTTGTAGTAATGATTGTTTGGGGTCATAGTATCCCCTCCATTTTATTTTCTTTTGGTAACGACGTTGTCTTGTTAAAATTTTTATGCATCTCTTATTTGAAAGTTTATTCAAGTACAATTTGTCTAAATTTACCCCTAATCTTGGTGTTATTTTCTATTTGTCATTTTCTCTTAAACAGTTTATAGTGTACTTTAAATCTCTCTTGATCGATAATGTACTCTAATCTCTTTTATTTTAACCTAGTATGACCTTGTTAATCTTAGTAGTACAAATCTAGTATGACCTTGTTAATCTTAGTAGTACATATTAGACTGTCAATTTTGTTAAGAATGTAATTCAGCATATAATTGTCACAAGATTTTTATTTTTAACACATCATTTATTTGATAATACTGCAGTTATTCATTGAAAAACTAATATAGTCCCATGTTAATGAATTTAAATTTACAGTACATGCTAAACTTAGTAGATCCAATAGCCAATCCACTTAAAAAAAATATATGGTAATACCTGGACTTAGGAATGGTCTTTCAAGTAGTAGTAGAAATTAAGGTGTTTTATTTATCAAAATTGATATATGTAAGTTTTAAGGTTACGTTGTAACATGGTTTTTTGTTTTTTTAAAGGTGGGCAAAATCTTGTAAGATGGGGCTTGATCCACGCTCGTTTTTGTTAAATTCATACCTTTTTATTACTGAAACATGCATTATCAAACTTTTATCCTCTTTAGTAGCTAAATGTTAAAATTTAGCTAAAAACATTATAATTGATTACCAAATCAATTGAAGTTTCTGATAGGTTTATCATATATATAAATGAGTGTAAAAGAAAATCTTAACAACATGGTCTTGATGATTACATAAGTATTGCTCCAATGAGATTTAAGCTTGTCAATGACGTGTCATCAATGTTCGTTTATTACGAAGATGGATGTGTGCAGTATGTCATTAAGTTTATGCAGTTGAGTACGTTATTTCACTTGTAAATTCTATATTACTTTGTCAAATCTAGGTTACTAAGTATTGAACTATAAAAAAAATCTTAAAATATTTGTTTATAAGAGGCAAAGATAACATATCAAAAATTTCTAAGATCAAGGTAACTTGATTATGCAAGTTGTTTGTCTCTAAAAATTATGTAACTCGATTGTTTGCAAGTTTTTGTTTTGTTTGTAAAAAAAATTGTATGAAAAAGGGTGAAACTTTTTAATATAAATACAGATTAAATAGGGTATTTGATTGAAAGAAGGTCAAATAATAATGTTAATCTTATACAGCCCTCAAAGATTAAAAAAAAAGTATTTTAGAAAAAGAGACTTAATATTATGCTGAAAGTCAAAAATATCCTTAACTAAAAAAACAAACTCTAACCTGTATAAAAAGAGCATCTCAAGTAACAAAAATTTGAAAAAGAAAATGTCGAGCAATGAATCCCTTAAGATCATATTTATACAGTGGGATCCACACGCATTTTAGTTATATTCATACTTTTTTATTACTAAGAGATGCATTAGTGGATGTTTGACCTCTTTAATGATAAAATATTCAAACCTAGCCACAAATGTTGTAATTAGCCTCGCCCTTTTAAAAGTCAAAATCACGCTTGATTTTTTTAGAACCTTTTAAATTTAAACGGGTCATTTTTAAGAAAAACAAATTAGCTATTTATCTCTTAGGATCATTTTTATATAGTGAGTCTACATTCAAACGCGTTTTAGAGGCCGTTTGAAATTGATAAAATTATAACCAGTTCTTAAATCTAGCTTTAAATTATTTTAACCATAACAAGTTAAAAACTATCATAGGTCAGATAAGAAGGAATGATAATAGGTTTAACGGGATAATATGACCATATATTGTTATAAGATGTAAAGGGAGTATTTAATGTTTGTTTATATATGAGAATGTTTTGGTAATTCTTTAGGTTAAACCTGATTTTTTAAAAACTAATTAAATCAAAATTTAATAAAATGAAGATTCTAGATTTAATCGGTTCCAAGCACAATGGTGCAGATTTAATCAATTTACTTTTTTTTTATCAAATGCTTCAAACCGGATTTTAATTAGGTTTGACTATTCTATAATCAATTTCCAATACCCTCTTAATTTAATACTCCTTTGTAACTAAAAGATATATTAGTGAACTTTTAACTTGTCTAGCAATAAAATGTTTAATTTTGCTCAAAATATTTTAATTCAGCCTCATCCTTTAAAAGTCAAAAGCTCCCTAAATTTTTGTAAACCTTTTTAATTTGTATTAAAAATCAAAAGCACCCTAAAAATGTTTAGCCATTTAACTCTCTCGGATCATTTTTATATGGTAGGACTGGATCTCCACCTGTTTTAGTCAAATTCATTCACATTTGCTACTAAAAGATGCTTTACCGTGATAAAACTTAGCCAAAAAGATTATAATTTAGCCTCACTTTTTTAAAGTAAAAAATGCTCTTAATTTTTTGAAACCTTATAAAATTAATATGGGTATTTCAAGAAAAAAAATTGTTTAGTCGTTTAACCCTTTGCATGTCAAAACTTGAGAGTTTTCAATCCCAAAAAAAAATATTTATTAATCATTCTAGCTTAAGTAAACTGGAGTCTTTATCAATTTGGTTTCATCTAATATTATCATCCATGCGAGTGGAATATATAAAAATAATACCATATTAAGAACATTTTATCATGTAAATATATGGTATTCCAGGTTTCAATGGAATATACAAATAAAATAATAATGTGAAGGGCATATTATTATGTAAATAATGGTACTTTAATAACTTTAATACAAACTTAGGAATAATAATTCGTCATGATTATAAATGCATTTAGAAAAGTCTAGAAAACTTTAGTTTTATGATAATTTTCTTACACCAATATGTCTGTATTCAAAACCTATTTATTAGTTTCAATATGAATGGAGTTAAGTATTTGATAAGGCTTTTTAAATAACATATTTAGATAGCATGTTGCAGTAGTTCAAGGAAGATTTTATAAGACTTCTATAGCTTTTTTTATTTTTTTCTTTATGAAAAGTCAAAACAACTCTTAACTCAAATAAAAACATATATTCCAATATGGATATTTCAATTTTTTTTTCTTTTTTATTTAGTAAACGTCAAAACAACCCATAGTTCTAATAAACTCATATATATTCCAATAAGAGTATTTTAAAAAAAGACACTTGATATCTTATGAAAAAAATTAAAAATACCATTATTTTCTTGTAACACCCTAATTCAAAAAAGGTATTCTACGAAAAGAAAATTTATAAGTAAAAAATATCCCTAAGAAACGATTATTACCAGGTGCCTGACATCATTTGGCAGTAGTTTCTGTTCTGCGGGTGTATACTCCATGGGGGGCCAGCTCCGCTTACTAGGCGGAATAAGATTGTCATCCCATGTCACAAAATAGAGATCCCCATCGAGGTCGCTTCCCGATGCTTCATCTGCGTGAGGTCTTTCCCCCTTTTGGGGGAATACCAGGCAGTCAAAAAGATGATGTAACCGAGGGACATCAATTGCCTCCAGAATCCGCACATCTCCTGGGTGGAGACACGGGTTCTTAGCCACTGCTACCAGACCCTTAACTACTACTCGGCTGTTTCCTACATCAGTAAACTTAGATCCGTGCTTCGAGAAACATTTTTCGAGTGAAGAGTTTGACACTTGGATAAAGCATTGCCCTTGCTCAAGTACCCCTAGCTCATCTAAGCACCCCATCAACCACCTCCCTGAAGGAACGAAGATCCTAGCTTTCTCCCTCAGGTCCCCGAGCTGTGCAGCTCTTATGCTAGTCAGCATGCCTCTTAAATGAGGTTCAGTTTGAGGCTCAAAACCAGCACTCAACATTATCGCAGCTGTATTGCCTTGCTCAGCACAGGAGGCAGTAACAACATCGAATGCCACATCGTTGTCTACAAGCATCTGATTCAATTTAGAGACCATAGTGTTCTGCATTTCCCAAAATATCTCATCCGGGACATGCAAAGTAGAAAGTAACGTCACTATTTGCCTGTTCAAGAACCCGGGTAGTAAGCGAGTCCAGGAACAGATTTCAAGGATTTTGTGGTTGGAAATGAACTTGTCCATGCTCCGCCTCAAGGAAAGGCGAATCTTGTCATTTTCTGCTGGCCAACAGGCAACCACCCCTTTACAACCTGCATATCTGATCTGGTAAGCAGATGGTGGGCTTACACTCAGCTGCAATCTCTCTGCAACTTCCCTTGCAAGATCAGGTGATATCTTGCCAATGCCATCAGAGAAAACATACCCATTTCTCTTAATATCTGGAAGCTCCAAATCAACCTCATTCTGTGGAACTCTCACCGTGGGGTAAGTGGATGAGAAGCACTGTCCCATCCTAGCAGCACACTTTGCAACATTCTTGTTCGTGAACCTCCCCATCCAGGTTATTATGTCACGGACACTAGTATTTGGCACTTCAGCAAAAAACCAGGCAGAACGATCCCTCAACTGGTTAGCTGAGAAGGCTAAAAATGAATACTTTCGACCACATAAGTAAAACCCCTGACTCAAGATAGTTTTCACCCTTCTAAACATGCGTGTCTTCTGCTCCGGAGAATTTGACGTTACAGCCCTCACAATAGGAGCCACATGATACTGGAGCACAACCTTGTTAAGCATCTGCATACCCTCGTCCATGAAGGTAACCCTTATAAAACGATCAGAAAGTTCTCTATAGTTCCTGAGAACCCTATTTGAGACTTCGATTTCTGGTGGAAGGCAGTAGGCTCTGGTTGGGGTGATAACTAATCTACGAACTTCAATGGTATCATCCATCTCTCTAGGCGTCACAAAAAGAGTAGGGTATTTCAGCAACCACTCGTGAAGGAGTTCCATCCTCCCATAAGCATCATATAAAGGGCCCCTATAGAAATATAGGTGTTTTAGCGCAGCCACATTCACTTCCTCCGGTTGGGATCTAAGTAGATAGAAGAACCTGTTCGACAACTGGTGCTGGTTGATTATACCTTTTTGCATGACAGCATTCACCAAATATAAGATTTTAAAGGTGAAACCCTTCTTGTATTGAATACAAAAGAAAGGATCTGACATGGGCATCCCAAAATTGGGTTCATCCCGCACCAAGAGCTGATTTCCAGCATATACTTTGGGTACCCTACGCTCACTAAGATAATTCATTGCCTTATTCAGCTTTGCACGGTGGCTAGTTTGGATCATAAGACGGTAAGTATTGCATCTACCGATAGCCCCGCTAGGTGTAAAGTCAGTAGTTCGGATCCAAGGATCATCATCATCCAACAAATTAAATGTAACCGATTCTTCTATATCATCATCGGCAGTTCTATAGAAAACCAAAGGTGATGAAGCCAGCTTCAATAGAATAATCAAGTATGAAGTATTTTTATACTCTGTTACCTCATTAATGTCTCCCACCAAGAACTCAACTCTAAAATCACATTTTATCACTGCGTGCTGGGTCTGGCCTTTGAAAGAAAAGGCTGTATCCTTTGAGAAAAGGAACTTGCACCTTCCATCAAAAGGATCGACGACAAAATCAACCCCAGTTGGATTTCCTCTCCAACTGACAAAGAATTCATCTCGGCGAGCCAATAGTCCAATCTCAAGACGCACATCGGATAACTTGAAGGGTTCTATGGTCATCCTCCTTTGATTCATCCGATGTGAATTCTCAGGCCCCAAAATAACTCTTAGAGGTCTCTTGAACAATAGAAGCTCGCTACGACCTGCAGCGTCCAAAGCTGACTTTGCCCTATCAGGGATGGCAAAATTTACAAATGCATGGGGATTCACCTCTTCATAGTTCATACTTTGGACATCTGCAGTGTTAACCTCAAAGTTCGGGTAGGATCCATGAGGAGTTGAAGAAGTCTTTAATCTGCACCTCCACACAATTCCAATGTTCTCTTCAAGATAATCTGAAAGCTCTTTTGCCGTCACGGTATCAGCAAATCCAGCAACACTAACTTGGGTAACCACCAAGTCATTTTCAGTTCCCTTGAAAGCCATTCGTCAAAAAACTTCTGCAGCTAGGTTCCAACAATATAATGTTTACTCTCTTCTGCAGTGTACCCTTCCACCTGACACAATACCAATCTGTAAGAGAGACATAATAAGTCATGGTATTCCAACGTTATCATGATTGATTTATACAAAATACTACTGTTTTTGTATCAAATATACTGCAACTGCTTGTGGAAATTACACCAAAATCAAGAACTTCAAGACCAGGAAGAGCAAAACCATGTAATGTAAGACTGAGTTTAGAATATACACGCTGTTGGAAAATAAACTTGATTTAGTCTTTGGAGTGGTGATTAGTGCAACATATTAGTGGGTTATTGAGTTATGTGTTAGTGGGGTGTTAATAATGTGTTAGTTGTGCATATTTTACAAATGCATTACTAGCATGCTTATGAAGATGAGTAGTGGTCTAGTAATTGTGTAGATAGTAGGGTCAGTGGTATGATTATTGTAAGTTTGGGAGTTATTTTTAGGCATTATATAAGCTCATGTACTTCAATCATTTTGATAACGTGGAATGTAAGTGTTCTCTTCAAGTACTTGTCATATAAGTGAATATATGAGTTTGAGTGACCATTTGTCTCCACAAAGTGATATCAGAGCCACTACGATCCTAGTGGACATTGTGGCGTAAGTTTCTTTAAAGTCCATACGGTCGTGTAAAACTATCCAAAATGGATATTTGGTGTGAGAAATTGATGTTCTCAAATTATGTGAGAATGAAGAGTGTCCTTTCGTTGTATCTCAAATCGTGTGATTTGTGGGATGTGGTCGGTGAAGAACCACATGGTAGCTTGTTGAAAGAAGTTCGACAAAAGAAGGAAGAGAAGGCACTCCGAGTATTGCAAAAGGCCATCCATACAGAGATATGGATGCGCATTGGAGATGTAAGATCTCCAATTGATATTTGGCAGATGATCAAGATCATTGCTTCTAATCGTAGACATGACTTCTTACCCAAGGAGTATTGGGTACAAACTTGGGAAGAAGATGAGTTCACGAACGAAAATGGTGAACATCTCGAGGAAGAAACTCTAATGCGGGATGAAAATGAGTTTCATCCTTCCAAAGCTAATGAAACATAGGAGACAAGTGATGAACAAGAGTTCAAGGCTTTGGAAGCCAATGAGAATGAAGAGTTGACAAATAGAGAAGTGTCATTTAAAAAGATAGAGGAGAGCGAGAACACAGATTGTGATGACAATGCTCAACATGAAGAGATGGAAGATGAGAGCATTGACAAAAAAGTAAAAGTTTACGTAGGTCAAAACGAGAATAACTCAGGTATGACTCTAAAATTTTCTTTACGAGGAGAAAATATGGTCGGTTCATACTTTTTTGTGGTTAAGAATGATGTGGTAGTGCCACAAGGATATGCCATTAAGGATAATATTTTGAAATCTTATTTTGTTAAAAATCCTCCTAGCGAGTTGTTTTTCATGCCTACGAAGGAAAATAATTTTGTGCAAAGTGAAACAAGTTATCCTCAACTTAGTGTGGAGAATTTGTTGAGCGATACAGGCTAGATAAATATGGAGACGTTCTTTGACTCAGAAGAGCGACAAGAAATGTTCAAAGGAAATCGTATAAATCAAGTACTCAAGCAAGTGACGAAGAAATGCCAGAGGTATAATAAGAAGATGACCCACATACTATACACGTCAAAAGAAGTGGCAAAGAAGGTTGTTGCTATCGATGGAATTGGAGATGAAGACCATTGTTAGCGTTTATCAAGCTTCCCAACGATGAATAGTTTTTGAAGACATAAATTAAGTTTACAGGAGGGTGTTGAAAAATAAACTTGATTTAGTCTTTAGAGTGGTGATTAGTGCAACATATTAGTGGGTTATTAAGTTATGTGTTAGTGGGGTGTTAATAATATGTTAGTGGTACATATGTTACAAATGCATTACTAGCATGATTATGAAGATGAGTAGTGGTCTAGTAATTATGTAGATAGTAGGGTGATTGGTATGATTATTATAAGTTTGAGAGTTACTTTTAGACATTATATAAGCTCATGTATTTCAATTATTTTGATAAAGTAGAATGCATGTGTTCTCTTTAAATTCTCTCCATGTCCTCGTCATATAAGTGAATAGAAGAGTTTGATTGACCATTTGTCTCCAACACACGCTGCCCGAAAAAAATAAGATCATGTCTTTAACTTTTGTTGCTGAAACTGATTACCTTTTTTATCTAATGACATTGATGGTCAATCCACATATTTGGTAGGTTTATTCATTTATGCCCTTATAAACAGACCGAGAACAAGAGAACTTATTCTGCCTTTTCTGTGGATCCTGAGGGAAGAGGCCATGCCAACTGATTAATCAAAAGCAATTAAAAGGGAACCAACTGAAGCGGTACATCTTATTCACTTTATGTAACTTCTATGACAACCGTTAGAAGCAGGACGTATAAGTTAACTAAGGTAGCGTTTGGTAACACTTCAAATTTTGGGTTTCTTTTACCAAAAGAACAAAAATCAAAATCAGTTTAATTTTTTTTTACAAAAATAAATGGGTGTTTGATTACCCAGTTTTTATTTTGAGTTTAATTTTTCTTTTGAATGTTTGATTACCCTGATTTTATTTTGAGTTTTTTTTTGTAGTGGTTTGCAGTGTCAGTGGTAGGGCGTGGCGATGATCGACGGTGGTGGCCAGCTGCCAACGTGGCAGGCGGTGGCTGCCGGCAGTCCCCGGCGGTGGCCGGTGGGCGGTGGCTGTCGGCGGTGGGAGGGGTGGTGGGTGATCTGAAAAATAAAAATTAAAACGAAAACTGTGTGCCAAACACGTATATTTTCTCCAATTTACAAAATTGGAGAAAAAAAGGAAAAGCTAAGTGTTACCAAACGTCGTTTGCCCCCTTTTCTTCCCTCTTGTCACTAACCATAGCTACTAAGATAACAATGTCGCAAGACATGTCAAGCTTTTGCATGTGTAAATCCCATATTATTCCCCCAATTTCTGTCTAGAAGCTTCACTTAAACCCCATCCTTTCATCAAAAAAATTTATCTTAAAATCTTTAAGTTTTTGAAGAGATGGGAAAAATATGGGACATAGCGAGAGTGCGAACTAAGCCAGTAAAGTCTCCTGACATTCTACCAAGAGATGGAATACCTAAGCATGAAGCGGACGGCTACCCCAATGAGTTGCTAGTGCAAAACAATGAAAGAGATCATTTCTTCCAATTTTGCCTATCAGCCACTAATAACAGTAACACAGATGACAATGTATAGAGAAATTACCATGAAACATTTTTAGATTAACAAAATAAAAAGCAAAGTGAAGACGTAAAAAATCTCAAAGAACGCCCTTAAATTATGCATTAAATGGAACAAAAGTCAGATTTTTCTTTATGCCCAATTGAAAATTTATGTCGATCATTCAGTAAATACAAAGAAAATCGAGATATATGAAATGAAATCCTAAATCAAAACCCATAAAATAGTGTGCACAATACAGCCAATCATTGCAGAATTTTGATCGTAGAGAAAATAATAAGTTGGAGGAGTATGAGAGCAACACGCACCTTGTTAGTTGATCAGGCCGTGTGAGGAAGGACTGACCGAACGAGTGTGTTATGAGTGGGGTGAGGGGGTACTTTTATGAGAGCAACACGCACCTTAGCAAGGAAGATAGATAAAGGAAGGCTGGCAAATGGTGTGCTTTCACGCGGGAAGGGCTTTAGTGTGTGCCACTCATTAAGGTAAAGAACAGAGATGCTTCAAAACACTCATGCCATTTGAATTTTGTTTGCAACAACAAATAATTCTATCACTGATAATATGTTTTTAGTTAAATATCATTATTTTTTTATTAATATATGTAAAGAAGGATTCAAATCAAGACGTTATTTTTTTATTTTTTAAAAATGTGCTCCTATTGATAAGGAATAAGTCTTCTTGTTTACTTATTATTGGATAGTTAATTTTTAAGTGCTTGTAATATTTTTTTTAGAGTATGTAGTTTGTCTTGTAATGATAGTTATTTTTTTACAATTTAGTCGGGACTATAAATGCTTGGTCAAAGAAGGACACAATGATCAACACACAACTCAAGACAAATGACTCGATTACAAGTTTTTTTTTTTTACCTTTTTCTTTCTTTTAGACATTCTCTGAATGTTGTTCTCTTGCCTCGTATCAATAGAAGTCATTAGTTTGTTTGCGTCGATTGACTTGTTGGTACAAGTTACCATTTGTTTTGGGAACGCAATCGGTAACTTGATTATTTATCTAACTAAAGTTTTCATTTTTAGTCATTTACATTTTATTAAATTTTTTCGTTTTTAGTGAAATTTTCAAGTCTAAGAGGCAAAAAAGATCTCACACATTTAATCATTTGTATTGCACACACACAAAATGATTGTGAGTTTACTCTCAACGCAAACAACTTGTATACCTTTATGCTTTGGAATGCTTATTTTACACTATATTATGCTCTATCATATCATCACTCCTCCTTAAAAAGTTTGTGTTTTGTTGTTATATATTTCTTATAATGATAAAAATATGCATGGCGGGGAATATCATATAACGTGTGAAATTAGGCGATCACTTTTTTTCTATTTACTTCTCAGATGGAATCTGACTACCTTTAAGAAAAGAACACTTAATAAAAGCATGTTTGTAACGTCAATCACTTTGTCCTTCCTACGGTATTTGACTAGCCCTGCTTGATAATAAATAATAAATAATAAATAATTATTATAATTTTTTTTTGTGACTCTTGTTGTACCAAGATTGCTATTACCCCTGTATAATAACAAATTAATGGTACCTCACAAATTTTTTTATATTGTTAAATAAAAATTATTAAATATTTTAATAATCATTAATTGTCACTATATAAGGTATTGTAACTAACCTTCTATAACCTGGATAGCAATCAAAATTTTCAATAACCTACGGTGGAGATTGATATTGTGATTCCCAGGACAAAATTCCCAACTGTGCCATGATATTGTGGATGATATGTAAAGAGAAGCTAAGAACCAGAGATAAACTGAAAATAAAATGTTATAAAGGAAGACCATTGCATTATATGCGGATACCATCAAGAAACAATAGAGCATATGTTCATGGAGCGTCCTTTTGCTAATGAGCTATGGAAGAAAGTCTTGCATAACCTTCAGATACACTATAACCAAGGACTTGGAATCAATTGGAATCAATTGCTGCAATATGTCACTACCAACTTTAGATGGAAAAGCTTCAGAGCAAGGTAAGTAGATTGGCATTAGCCACCGCCGTTTGTAGCTTATGGGAAGAAAGGAATCAGAATTTGTTTTTAAGAAAGAAGCACGAAATGACCGAGGTATATGCCAAGCTGGAAATATGGACGAAGTACAGAATACTAAGCTAGAATAAAGTCCAACAAACTCCAACCAACCAGCAATTATGTCAGGATTGTGAGCTGCCTATCACAGTTTTGCAATATTGATGAATTTTGTGGTAATTTTAAATTTTGCATATAAAGAAGATATGTAAGAAGATTGTTTGAAGTTGAATGATAATGTAGGACCATCTACCAACAAAAAAAAAAAAATTGTTTTCGTATCCAGCGATGTCAGGGGCGGCATGATATTGCCTCAGGCTCCTACGTCAACAAACCTTGTGAGAATTCATTGGCTTAGAATCATGACACTAAGCACAAAATGAGTGATCATAAAGGTAACGTGTCATGACTGAACTTGTTGTGGGCCCAACAGGCTCACCTGTGACGCGCTGCAGGCTTATTTGACAACCTCTCGTATGCACCGTAAGGCCTCACTTGCTTAAACAAATATGAAAGCACCGAAAGAACTTGCAGAAATTGAGAACTTGGAGGCTCGTACGTGAAGCTTACCCTCTTTGCCGGTGCACTTAGAGCTAGAGACGAGAAGTATATAATGTTCAAAATTGATGGCTATGTCCAACCATCGTTTAGCTCTAATTTTCTTGTAATGAAGGGGAGAAGCCAAGGAACTTTAGTATCCACGCTTTGTTGAGCTGGTTAATCTGGCTGACAGGTTCTTATGGAAGGAAAAAGGGAAAATGAGGAAAAAGTGAGCTTTAGGGTTAAGTTTTTGTAGAAAGTGGGATATATTTCAAAACTTGTGAAAAAATGAGTTTTTTTTTTTGAAAATTTCTGAACAATGGGGAAGCTTAAAGAAAAATGGATTTTTTTGAAACTTAAGCTTTTGACTACCCAAACTACCCCTCCCCATCTTTTCCTCCAAATCAGCTTTCCTTCCAAACTACATGCCCCCACCCCCCTCCTCTCCCCTTCCCACGCCTCACCCCACCTCCACCCACCCACCAGCTATAATTTTCATTACGAAAAATTTTAAATACATTAATCTCCTTCATGAACAACAACTTCCATGCAAATGCTTTAGCCCCCTTTCTTCATGCAAGTGTGCAAGTATTATTCGTCAAAGCAGGATTATTCCTTCTTTGTTTTTAGACAAATGAAAAAACTAAAAATCAAGTTTTAAATATCAACGTCTAATTAAAAAAAAAGATAAGTTGGAACTGATCCAAACTCGCCTGTATGTACCTACAAGTTATATCCTTTGAATTTATTACATAATGGTATAATAACCATCGGAAGTGGTGACTAACGTTACTAGCATAGTGGAAATAAATATATTGGCGATTGGAATTGATTGGTTGGATAGAATTGAGGATTATGCGAGGGAATTTGCGGAGGTCAAGAAGGGGGGGTGGATATTAAGGGAGGGTGAGAGTGGGCTTCAACTATTTAATAAAACATTTCTGAGAAAATTCGATAGCCCTTAGCAAGGGAAAGTGTATTTGCATGTAAAATTCTTTTTTTTTAGGAGTCTTACTGAAACAAAAGCAGCGCTTGTACCCCCTCGTAATTTCTGCATAAAAAAATTGGGGTATCAGCATAATCTGACATACATGTTTGCATAAAAGGACTTGATGTGACTAATTTCACCCAGACCGTGCTTCTACATCGTTCTTCTATGATTGATTTGTAAACACACTCCGAAGCGGATCATTTTCTCCTCAGCACCAACGTGTATATTTGGTCCAAAAAAATGCGGCCTAATTTAGAGGTGACAAAACGTAGCGCTTTTCATTACAAAATGGTTAAACCGCATCCGTTTCTTCAATCCCAACCTCCTTAGGAAGGGAAAGTTAATACATCTATAGAATAAGAGTTAAGCTTCTTCTCATGCAAGATTATTAATTCGTTCTTGACTAACCTTACAAAGTTAAATAAATCACTTTGAAAAGCAAAATTAAATGGTTACTAGTCAAATTGAAGAATTCTTTTATTTTAGCCATTAATTTTTGTATACCTTCTTGGTCTCCCTCGATTAGACTTTCTGAATCTACTCCCGTAGGTACCCACTTAGAGTAGATACCACAGATACTTCCAATGGAATCCTAGACTTGTTTGGGAATGAGCTGGAATGAATTTGTTCAAGTATCTAGATAGATTATCTAGAAACATGACTGCAGATAGAGAAACAGAGGAAACAAGTTGGTACCCATACAATCTACAATGAGATACCCATCACAATAGCGTCCGGCTGGGGCATGGAAAAGGTTTCTCCATAGGGAGGAGGAGCTTGCCTGAGTACTTCTAACAATCCACCAGTGTTTGAAATCGAGTCACCAAAGTTGAATATGGCTGGAAAGTTACAGTTGGGAGAGGAGAAAGAGGTTAGGCTTGGGAGAAATGTCACTACAAGGACAAGAGTAGAGATATGGAAAAGTCTAACAGAGTGAGTCTCCATGAATGTGAGAGAGCTAAACTATAAGGAGAAAGAGTTAATTGTTGTGCAAAGAGGTGGGTACATGGCTATATAAGTGGGAGAAGAAAAGGCCTGGTAAAAAAAAGACCCCCCTTCCCTGTGGAATAGGCTTAGAGACTCTTCACGTCATTAACGTCGTGTATCGATGAGAATTGGCGTACATGTGCCACTTAAAAATTAGGCATCAAGAGTGAGGGTGCATGGGTTGATATAGGACAAAACATATTATGATCTCGGACTTTTGTGCCAATCAATGTGCGTATTTTGATGAATGTCATTTTTTCATTGATTGACCTCATATTGATTAAACATTAGAACTTCAGTTAGCAAAATGAACCATGTTTAGAAGTTAGAATTCTTATCATATATGAACTTCTTTTGTAATGAAAAACACCGCGTTTTGTCATCTCTTAATTAGGCCGCATTTTTTCGGCCAAAATATACACGTAGATGCTGAGGAAAAAATGATCCGCTTCGGAGTGTGTTCACCGATCAATTATAGAAGAATGGTATAGAAGCACGGTCTGGGTGAAACTAGTCACTTTCTGCAAAAATACAAGTCATTTTATGCAAAAGTGCACGTCGAATTCTGCCGATGCCCCAGTCTTTTTATGTAGAAATTACGGGGTGCACAAGTGCTGCTTTTGCTTTGGTGGGACTTCTAAAAAAAGAGGACCTTGCGGGAACTACACTTTCCCGTGCTAAGGAGGTTGGTATTGAAGAAACAGATGTGGTTTAGCCATTTTGTAATGAAAAGCGTTACGTTTTGTCACCTCTAAATTAGGCCGCATTTTTTTGGACCAAATATACACGTTGGTGCTGAGGAGAAAATGATCCGCTTTGGAGTGTGTTTACCAATCAATTATAGAAGAATGGTATAGAAGCACGGTTTGGGTAAAACTAGTCACTTTCAGCAAAAACACAAGTCATTTTATGCAAAAGTGCATGTCGAATTCTGCCGATGCCCCAGTCTTTTATGTAGAAATTACGGGGTGCACAAGTGCTGCTTTTGCTTTGGTGGGACTCCTAAAAAAAGAGGACCTTGTGGGAACTACGCTTTCCTTTGCTAAGGAGGTTGGGATTGAAGAAACGGATGCGGTTTAGCCATTTTGTAATGAAAAGCACTACGTTTTGTCACCTCTAAATTAGGCCACATTTTTTTGGACCAAATATACACGTTGGTGCTGAGGAGAAAATGATCCGCTTCGGAGTGTGTTTACCAATCAATTATAGAAGAATGGTATAGAAGCACGATCTGGGTGAAACTAGTCACTTTCTGCAAAAATACAAGTCATTTTATGCAAAAGTGCATGTCGAATTCTGCCGATACCCCAGTCTTTTTATGTAAAAATTACGGGGTGCACAAGTGCTGCTTTTGCTTTGGTGGGACTCCTAAAAAAAGAAGACTTTGCGGGAACTACGCTTTCCCTTGCTAAGGAGGTTGGGATTGAAGAAACGGATGCGGTTTAGCCATTTTATAATGAAAAGCGCTACGTTTTGTCACCTCTAAATTAGGCTGCATTTTTTTGGACCAAATATACACTTTGGTGCTGAGGAGAAAATGATCCGCTTTGGAGTGTGTTTACCAATCAATCATAGAAGAACGATGTAGAAGCACGGTCTGGGTGAAACTAGTCACATCAAGTCCTTTTATGCAAACATGTATGTCAGATTCAATGAACTTTATTTTATTTTTAAATATAAATAGTCAAATTTGAAACACATTTCTAACAGTGCAAAATGACCCACTAGCGTTCTCTGCCAACAGAGGTTACTAGCAGAGAGTAGGTCCGGAGGAACTAAGACCATGTGCCCACACCTCTCCAAGAAGAAGGGTTCTTCCAGGTTGGAAGAGCTTTCTATAGAAGACAGGGAGGCGAAAAGGCCCAGTATTGTCCAAACTTTAACGCCCAAAACAACTCCAAGTAGAGAAGAACTGAGAGAAACCGAAGACACAAAAGGGGGGAGACGGAGGACTCAAAGGAGGAGGATGACCCAAATAAAACGACTACCCGAACCGCTCATACGAAGGCTAGCCAGGAAGTGGGGGAGAGATTGGGGATCGCACCTTCCATTGCCTGTTAAGCAGGATAAACTCGCTCAGACGAAGCAATCCGGTTGATTGGGCCAACAATAAATGACAATATATTAATGGCAGAAAAGTGATAAGCGAGATTTTCAAAGTTTTGGTAAAATTTTGAATTTTAAGATTTCAGTAACCATGGTAGGATTTGCTATTGTTGTCTCTACTGATTACGTTTATCTAGTTGGTGATTACTTTGCTGAGTTGGTAAGATATTAGTGGTAGTCTAACACCACCTATGTCGGTAACGTGGCGTTAGACAACCACTAAATATTTTCTCCTACCAGAGCCTAGATCATAAGTTGCTCCCATCTGGTACCAATCACTCTTTACTACCTCCTCTCCAAGTACTCCAGTTTGTTTCGCTACCCTTAAGCCCTCTTCTTATACATGGATTATCAATGGCAAAGCCAGAAATTTTTTAAGGTGGCCACCAATTTTCAATTTAAAATTATTAATCCCACTAGCAATAATAATTGTCAAATTCTACTAATTTCTAATTGCGTATTGTAAGTTTTAAAACTCAATTGTCACATTCTGGATTGATACAAAAAAGAAAGGGTTTTTAGAAGTAAAAAATTTAAGAATCAATCACTTGATCTTTCTTTACTTTCATAGACGGCACTTTTACAGACTGCCGTGACCTTTAGTGTCATCGTCAAGAAATTGACCCGTCAATTGTCGTCCATGAGTGCCGTCACCGATGAGCCCGTGAATAGCCCCTGAGGCCATGCTTAAGCACGTGAGGTGGTGACTTTTGGGCTTAGGGTGTCGTGACTTGCAAGCCCGTAACCTGCCGAAGGTGGACCAGCCAGTGGAGGCAGTGGCATTGGCTATTGCATGCTGGCAGCCGGTAAGGCCGGTGGGCACTGAGAGAACTGAGGACGAGGCGTTGTTCTCTTGTCCGCATACGTGCCTTTAAGCCTTTAAAAGTATTGAGGCTTTTGAAACTGTAAGAATGAGAGTAAAAATCATTTTTTTGTTGCCTTTATGAGTAGATTTAGTTTTTATTTCTATTTTTTTGATTTATTTGTTTAAGTTTAATATTTTACATGACTGAAAGGATATATTTTTAACCATTTTAAAAAATTTTCAAAATATTAACATGTAAAATGATCATAAATACATCTCTTTTAAGCATTTTTTTCATATTATTAGGTGGACACTTTCACTATTAAAGATAAAATATACCATCTAAAGAGAAAATTTTCTGGAGAAGCAGGTGGGCACCGGCCCACGGTGCCCCCGCCACTGTGGATTATTGATTTGGGTGCCACTCATCATATGATTTGTGATAATGTCATTTATTTCCTTCCTACTTCCAAGCATCTCTGTCGACTTCCATCTGTTTACCCAATGCTTTGAAGGTTTCAGTTGCCAACGTTTGCTCAATTTCCTAGTTTCCAAAATTTACTTTTGTTCGTGTTTTACGTATTCCCCCTGATAATTTGAACTGGTGACTTATCATTTCTATGCTCTTAGAATAAGGTTTCAAGCCTCGATATTGATGTGCTACTGTAAAACCGAGAAAAAGTTAGTTAAACTGTGTTTGCACCACAAAATATATTTTTCACTAATAAGTTCACTTTGATTAAATGTCACTAAATGGCATTTACTTTTATTTATTTATGTAGAGATAGTGGAAGACTCAAGAAGTGAAACAAAACCAACTTCTGAAAATGTGTCATATTGATAAGGGATAAGTGTGGTTGATTATTTATTAGTGGATGGTTATTTTCTAAGTGTGTAGTTTATCTCTAAGTGGATAGTTTCTTATAATGCTAGTTATTTTCTACAAAGCCTTTAGTATGTATAGTGGGTCAAAGAAGAAGACAGTCAACATCAATCAATCATCAACCAGACAAATTAGACTTTTTCTTTCTTTAGGTTCACTACAAGAAAATCGACCTTTACCGACAGACTTTTTGCGACGGATCAAAATCCGTTTCTAAAAGTTGCTTTTGGCGACGGATTTTTCCGTTAGTAAAAGTCCCGTCACTAAAGGTTTTACCGAAGGAATATCCGTGGGTAAGAACTTTTTTGTGACGGACTTTTACCGACGGATTATTACCTACAAAAATTCCGTCGCTAAAAAGTTTTTCCTGATTTTATATTTTTGATTGGATTTTTTTGGGTTTAAGAAAATAGTTTGGAAATTATTAGCGACGGACTTTCAGCGACAGTGAAAATCCGTCGCTAAAAAGTTCATTAATAAGAAACCCTACCTCTTCCTTCTTTTCTTCTCTGCGCCGCTTTTTACTCTCTCTCTCTCTCTCTCTCCTCGCCCCCACCCCCCCCCCCCGCCCCCGCCTCTGCTACACCAGCGTAACCCACCACAGCCCCGCCGTAAACATGGGCAGGTTTCTCTCTCTCTGGGTCGATCTTTCTCTCTTTCTCAGATACTCGATTTCGACATGCCTTTTCACTTAATTTCTCTTCCTTTTCACCGATTTGTCTATTGCATCTGATCTTCCTCTCACTTTTTCTCTTTCTTTTGCATAATAGATTCCAACGCTTGCGGTAGGCAAGCTTTATATTGGGTATTTCGTCCAAATCAGGTAAGTGGCTATCTCTACCCTTCCTCAATTAACGATTTAACGGCATATACCACTAATTCATTTTATGTGATTTTATAAATTTTGGTTTTCTATTCACAAATTTGCTTTGGCTTTATTTGGTTAGGGTTCATATTATCTCTTTTCAGGAATTTGTTTTGATCTCAATTGTCTTTTTTAATTGTTTATTGCATTGAAAGGCGCATCGGTTGTCGTTAATGTCATGAGAGAAGAGCGTATGCCGGCGCCGGCTTCGGCTTTGTGATGAGATGGGACGCATATGGGCAGCTTTGGTCAAAATGGTTGAGCATCCTGGCAGTTGACTGGGTCAGTTGACTTTGAAGGTCATTTTTAAAGTGTCTATTTTAAGGCCCTGGTTTAGCAACAAAACCACATGCATGCCCTTTTTCAACCTGCTGCATTAAGCTTAATTCTTAGTTTTATTCTTAGATGTTTGTTTCTGGTGATCACTACTCGGGATTCGTTTATCCATTGGAACCTGCATTTCTTTATGTTTCATTCTTTGTCAATTGTCACTGAGTTGCTATAACTTTCTTATGAGACTGTATAACAGTTGCTTAGGCATTGCTTGTTCTTGTGAAGCTAACTTAATTATCGATCATAAGAGTATAGTGCCTGGTGCATATATACTTGCTGGGAAAATAGCTTCATTTTGTCACTCTTTTCGTAGCTCGTCACAAGAAAAAATTTATGCATCATAAATTCAAATGTTGCTTTTTCCACTTGGGTGAATTCTTTACAAAGAAATGAATTTTACTTTGCTGCATTAAATTGGGCTTATACATATTTCAGCTTTCCGATGTTGTTTGGGACACATTTGTTGTGAAAATGTCTATCAACGTTGCAGTTAGCTCATAAATTTTAGTACCTTTACAAGAGAAAGTGAAACTAATAAGTTGACTCTTAATATAGATCCAACTCATTATGTCAAAGATTCTGATGTTGTGCGTTCTTTTTACTTGTTTTAATATTATCGTGAGCACTCCAGTTGCATCGCACGGGGTCAAAACTAGTGAAAAGTAAGCATAGCAAACTCTCTAACTTATCATTTCTTTGGCATTCATTTGCTTTCATTTGCATATTCTAGAAAATATTGGACCTTTGAAAAGATGCAAAACAAACCATTTTTAGCTGTGTTGTTTCGCCTTCTACCATAAATGGTGCTAGATATGTTGGAGCGAATAAGTTGTTTTAGTACATATGGTATCTAATTCCATCGTTGGTATCTAATTGGATGATGAACTGTTTATTTTGCCATTAAATTCACATAGAAGTTGGTTTCTATATATACGTCATTAGGGTTACAATTTGGGCAAGTTGGATAGGCCCAAGGGTTCCTTGCCCACCTCACTCTCAAGAACTCTCAATTTGGGTAATTGGGTAGTGTATTTGTGTGGTGTATATGTTGTATAGTGTGTGTGTGTGTGTGTGTGTGTTGTGGTTGCAGAATGTAACAAAGTGCAGGGAAAAGGGATGCTGTGAGGTGTTGGTGTTCATTGTGCATGGAAGTGGTGCAAAAGAAAGGGGCTGTATGAAAGTTTCCACTTCTGATATGGGCTGAGCGACTGTGAGTGTACGCATGCCGTGGTGTGTGGGCTGCTAGGCAGCCGTGAATATGCTCATGTTATGAGTTGTGGTGAGCTGTGCATGTGTGGTGTTTTTGTGTGTTGCGTGAGTGAATTGATGCGTGTCTTTGGTATGGTGAACTGGTGTTGTGTAGGTGTGATTAATGGGTTTAATTCTTGAATGTGTGAGATGTGTACATATGTGGAATAGACAGTGAGTGAGCTGTGTGTTTTACGTGGGTAGTGCATGTTTGATGTGAGTGTGTGCTTGTGGTTTGATAGGTGGGTAAAAGGTTTGAATGAGGGAGTGTTGGAAAGGATAATAGCTTTGGCAATAGAATTTCTATATCTGAAAAGATTATGGGATTAGCAAATGTCAGTTTTTTCGTTATATCAGCTATGTTGTTTGATTTGATTCTAAAGCTGCTTGGTGATTGAGTAAAGTTTCAGGTAGCTGGGATTCCTATATATATCAATTGATTTCTCACCCTTCCGAACTTCAGCTCTTTGTGGTTGTCATTTTTCACTATGCATTTTAAATCTCTTCTTTGGATAAGAATATAATTTCACCTTGTCATTACGAAAATTGCGTGAGCTCTGTGGGTGGAAGTTCGTCAAAAAGAGTGGTTGATTATCAAACCAATGTGGTTCCTTTTATAACTGAGTTATAATCCTTAGTGTGGATTGTATGATGTGATATATTATTTTTTACCTGAGTTATAATCCTTAAAAAAAAGAAATTTGTGCAAGCTTTCGGAGCAAATCTTTGGTATATAGTTTTTTTAGTTTCAATGTAACTTGTATTTATTATTATTATTTTTTTGAGATTGTGCGATGTGATATATTATACATTATATTCAGTGAACATCTAACTTAAATCTTATTTGTTTTATTTGGAATTTGGTAAGATGAATCCTCGTTTAAATAATTAAATTATTGTTGGATTAGTTGATAAGAAGTAATTGTCTAAAACAGATTTGGCATTTCAAAAATTAATAAAAATAGAAAAACAGCCTTTTGGGTTTTAGCGACGGAATTCCGTCGCTAAAAGTTCTTCTACAAAATGGTAAATATTTTTATAGACAGGCTTTTAGCAACGAAATTGTGTCGTTAAAAATCTGTTGGTCAATGATTTAGAGAGACTTTTAGCAACGAAATTAATGTCGCTAAATACTTTTGCGACGAACTTTTTGCGACGAAAATTCCGTCTCTAAAAGATTTTTATTCAGAAATTTAAAAATTAGAAAATATATAAAATACCTTTAGCGACGAAATTTTTCGTCGCTAAAAGTAAATATATCCGTCACTAAAAGTATAGATTTTGCCGACGGATCACCAAAATCTGTTGCTAATATTTTAGTAACGGAGTTTTTAACAACGGACTTTTAGCGACGGACAGTCCGTCGCTAAAAGTCTTTATCAACGGATTACCCACTTTTAGCGACGGAATTGTCCGTCGCTAAAAGTGGATCTTCTTGTAGTGGTTAGACGCTTTTGCTGCCATCGATAGGAAGTTCAGTTTTCAGACTTGGAAACATTGCTGTGTAAACTTTCGCAATCAATCGAAAGCTCTTTTCGTCATTTATGGACGCGCAGTCTTTTATTTCTGATTTTCATCTCTTCATCGAAGTTTCTCGCTTTCAGGGAAGTTCCCAAGCCCTAGGGGCAAAAAAATCCTGCATTTTTAATCGGTCGTGCCGCCGCCGCACCGATTGATAGTGAGTTTGCCCAGCAGCGCAAACAAACTGCAAGAAAAATGTCGATTTGCAATGACATTTAGTGATGGAGTGTATTCCATTGCCAAACAATGCCTACATAAATCGATTTGAGCTACATAAGTAAGTTCCGCGACTCCAAGATGCTAGAGGGTAAAAAATTGGCAGAAAAAGCGGAATTAGTGACTGAACATTCCCTCGTATAACTACGGATTATATGAGATGACATGTCTATCTGTATGTGTATGTGTATGTGTACATATTAATCTGTATGTTTACGTACTTCTCTCACTTTTAAGAATTGAGAAATGATTCTAAGAATCGGAAAACGACAAAACATAAACGAAGATATGACCAAGCATAAAAGAGAAAAGAACACAATGAATTAAAGGAAATTACAAAATGTAATTATATACCATACTAGTAAATGTGAAAACTCCTCTATGTTGCTTGAGTACGATTTCCACCTATTTATTAGTCAGATTGAGTCGGACAAATTTTGATAACATATTTATAGAGAGTGGGTCAATAATGTTTGAATCTAATGTTCTTCAGAAGCTGAGAGCTTCAAATTGGGGAGCAAAAAAGGAAAATCCAAAAACATGAAAATGAACAAACATAGTCTAAAACAAAATTTTTAACTATTTTTCAAGTTCATGCGTTGAAAGAACGTGTCTTTTACATAGCCTTCGCAATCAACTGTATGTCACTTAGAGGCTAGAAAGCCTGTAAATGTGCAATTGTTTAAAGGTAAAGGGCTAATATTGTTTATGATAGGCTTATTTTGTTACTGTGTCACCACAATCTGCGGTAGAGCTTTTGATATTTGGAGCTCAATCTTTTAGCAGTGTAAGTTGCTCAGCTGCTTCAATGGTTTGCAGGAATTATACAGTATGTTTAGTGAGGATTGGGAGAAGACGTAATGACACCCACGTTTTTACAACTACTCCTCCATGTTTCCTTTTAAGTATAAATAAATAAAATATATTACATAGTTCGAGTTCAATGATTCAGACCATTTAAAACTTCGGACAATATGTAACGTAATCTTTAGAGTAGTATGTCATCGTCCAACGGTTCTTAACAGTGGGGACTAATCGTCCGGAATATTACTCTTCTAAGTAATCTTTTGATTATTATAACACCGAATTTGATTCGAGCTTCCGGTTTAATTGGCTACACAAGAATGTCAATATGCAACTTAACGTAATTTTTCCAACATTGTATATAGTCTCAAATGTTGAACCAACAGTCTAATAAAGGATCATTGAAAATAAGATAAAAAAATAAAAAAAGGCGCTTCAGCTGTATGAGTTGAGAATTGCGTGTAGATTTTTAAACTAAATAAGAACGATAAGATGACTCGGTTTGCATTCTAGGTGCAAGTAAGGGTGAGGATGTAAGTGAGCAGTAATGCCGGTTTAAAAAGCAGTAATGCAAGTAATGCCGGTTTAAAGGGAAATAGAACAATACATCATAGAGTCAGATGTAGCCATTTTAAAGTACGAGAATTGAAGCACTATAACAAAAGAAAGATGTAAAGAGCTCCTAGAGTAGTAATAAATTGCAGCTGGCATCAATGGATAATCCTCCCATCCTGAAAGGGACGATCACTGCAACTGCCAGTTGAGCAAATACTTTGGCATCTCGAACTAAGTCTGGATCTCCCAAAGTAATACTGCAGTCATCAAAAGAGGAGCATACACCGCATGTGTCATATACACCGCATGTGCCGGTGAATTTTCATCCCAAACCTTTCTGGTTTCTGAACAATATAGAGATAAATGATCGACAGTCTCGATATCTTAATTACAAAGAGCATATGTTGCATCTCGGATGTTATGCCGAGTACCAAGAGAGGAACACATAGGTAAACGGTCCAACATGAGTTTCCATAAGAAAATTGCATCTTAGCAGGTATTGGAAGTTTCCACAACGAGCTCCAAACATGGTCCGGGTTGGCTGCAGCAGGATTGTAGTTGGGATGAGCTGACTACGTTTGGTCATTTCAAGTAAATGAAGGAGCCGATGCGCTGATTTAACAGTATATTCCCCTGTCTGTGTCGCCTCCCCAACAGAAAAAAAAAAAATCATGAATCGTTCAGAGGAATTGCCCAACTATCAGAGCCTGTCACAAATTGCCCAGCTAGTCTTGCCGAGAGCAGTGCGAGATTAAAGAAATGAGTAGAGCTGAAACCCAAGCCACCTTCTAATTTTACGCCACATAAAGTTAACCGGTTAATCCAATGAAAGCGTTACCATTCATGCCCCCTTCCCACCAAAAATTCCTAAGAGTACGATCTATTTGGGTGCACACATGCATATGGAATATAGCGTAGCATGAGATCTTTTAGCCCCTTGGGATTGGGGACTTTCCTGAAAATGAAAAACTTTGACAAACAAATAAAAATTAAAAGTAAAAGACTACGCGTCCATAAAAAGACAAAGAACTTTTAAATTGTTGTGAATGTTTACAAAATAATATTCTCAAGTCTGAAAACCGAAATCCTATTGATAGGCAGTGAAAGCCTCTAAACATGGAAAAAGAAGGAAAACAGACTTGAATTCAAGGAAAACAGACTTGAATTTCAAAAATTAATAAAAATAGAAAAAACAGCCTTTTGGGTTTTAGCGACGGAATTCCGTCGCTAAAAGTTCTTCTACAAAATGGTAAATATTTTTATAGACAGGCTTTTAGCAACGAAATTGTGTCGTTAAAAATCTGTTGGTCAACGATTTAGAGAGACTTTTAGCAACGAAATTAATGTCGCTAAATACTTTTGCGACGAACTTTTAGCGACGAAAATTACTTCTCTAAAAGATTTTTATTCAGAAATCAAAAAATTAGAAAATATATAAAATACCTTTAGCGATGAAATTTTTCGTCGCTAAAAGTATAAATTTTGCCGACGGATCACCAAAATCTATTGCTAATATTTTAGTAACGGGGTTTTTAACAACGAACTTTTAGCGACGGACAGTCCGTCGCTAAAAGTCTTTATCAACGGATTACCCACTTTTAGCGACGGAATTATCCGTCGCTAAAAGTGGATCTTCTTGTAGTGGTTAGACGCTTTTGCTGCCATCGATAAGAAGTTCAGTTTTCAGACTTAGAAACATTGCTGTGTAAACTTTCGCAATCAATCGAAAGCTCTTTTCCTCATTTATGGACGCGCAGTTTTTGACATCTGATTTTCATCTCTTCGTTGAAGTTTCTCGCTTTTAGAGAAGTTCCCAAGCCTTAGGGGCAAAAAAATCCCGCATTTTTAATCGGTCGTGCCGCCGCCGCACCGATTGATAGTGAGTTTGCCCAGCAGCGCAAACAAACTGCAAGAAAAATGTCAATTTGCAATGACATTTAGTGATGGAGTGTATTCCATAGCCAAACAATGCCTACATAAATCGATTGGAGCTACATAAGTAAGTTCCGCGACTCCAAGACGCTAGAGGGTAAAAAATTGGCAGAAAAAGCGGAATTAGTGACCGAACATTCCCTCATATAACTACGGATTATATGAGATGACATGTCTATCTGTATGTGTACATATCAATCCGTATATTTACGTACTTCTCTCACTTTTAAGAATTGAGAAATGATTCTAAGAATCGGAAAACGACAAAACATAAACGAAGATATGACCAAGCATAAAAGAGAAAAGAACACAATGAATTAAAGGAAATTACAAAATGTAATTATATACCATACTAGTAAATGTGAAAAATCCTCTATGTTGCTTGAGTACTATTTCCACCTATTTATTAGTCAGATTGAGTCGGACAAATTTTGATAACATATTTATAGAGAGTGGGTCAATGATGTTTGAATCTAATGTTCTTCAGAAGCTGAGAGCTTCAAAATGGGGAGCAAATAAGGAAAATCCAAAAACATGAAAATGAACAAACATAGTCTAAAACAAAATTTTTAACTATTTTTCAAGTTCATGCGTTGAAAGAACGTGTCTTTTACATAGCCTTCGCAATCAACTGTATGTCACTTAGAGGCTAGAAAGCCGGTAAATGTGCAATTGTTTAAAGGTAAAGGGCTAATATTGTTTATGATAGGCTTATTTTGTTACTGTGTTACCACAATCTAAGGTAGAGCTTTTGATAGTTGGAGCTCAATCTTTTAGCAGTGTAAGTTGCTCAGCTGCTTCATTGGTTTGAAGGAATTATACAGTATGTTTAGTGAGGATTGGGAGAAGACGTAATGATACCCACGTTTTTACAACTACTCCTCTATGTTTCCTTTTAGGTATAAATAAATAAAATATATTACATAGTTCGAGCTCAATGATTCAGACCATTTAAAACTTCGGACAATATGTAACGTAATCTTTAGAGTAGTATGTCATTGTCCAACGGTTCTTAACAGTGGGGACTAATCGTCCGGAATATTACTCTTCTAAGTATTTTTTTGATTATTATAACACCGAATTTGATTCGAGCTACCGGTTTAATTGGCTACACAAGAATGTCAATATGCAACTTAACGTTATTTTTCCAACATTTTATATAGTCTCAAATGGTGAACCAACAGTATGATAAAGGATCATTGAAAATTATAAAAAAAAAGAAAAGAAAAGGCATTTCAACTGTATGAGTTGAGAATTGCGTGTAGATTTTTAAACTAAATAAGAAGGATAAGATGACTCGGTTCGCATTCTAGGTGCAAGTAAGGGTGAGGATGTAAGTGAGCAGTAATGCCGGTTTAAAAAGCATGAGTAATGCGTCAAAGTGAAACTAAACTTCGTCACAGAAGAATTGAAAAATATAACAACGATGTGAATTTGATCAAACCTATAATGATTGTATCCCCAGTTGTGTTCGTTTTGCTTTGATTATCCATCTCAAGGCCCAGCTTATTTTTTTCACATCAAGAAGTCGGTGGAGTGTTAGTGCTCACCATACTACGCGTCCGTGCTGATTTTTTTAGAGTCTAGCAAGATTTTCAACGTTGTAGTAAAGGTTTTCACAAAGAACACTATTCATCCTTTCATTTTTCCATGCACCCTACCAAGCGAGCTCTAAGTTGTTGTTGTTTTTTTTTTTTTGAAATCAGAATTGCATTTATTAAAGGGAAATAGAACAATACATCATAGAGTCAGATGTAGCCATTTTAAAGTACGAGAATTGAAGCACTATAACAAAAGAAAGATGTAAAGAGCTCCTAGAGTAGTAATAAATTGCAGCTGGCATCAATGGATAATCCTCCCATCCTGAAAGGGACGATCACTGCAACTGCCAGTTGAGCAAATACTTTGGCATCTCGAACTAAGTCTGGATCTCCCAAAGTAATACTGCAGTCATCAAAAGAGGAGCATACACCGCATGCGTCATATACTAATGGCTTCACCTTGTTCCGTAGCTCCTCGACGCCCGACATCTGTGATAAGATAGGCACATTATTATTAGTATAGTGATATAAAATAGAAATTCAGTTGGCCTGGGCCCGGTGAAAGAAATGTAATATAGATAGTGCGTGTGCAAGAAGAGCAGCAGAAGCAGAGTCCAAAACACTGAAGCGTCAGAGACAATGTCAATCAGAAGTGGTCACAGTACATCCTGTGCCAATTAGTAGAGTCTTCACAGTCCAACTTGTCGCAATATGAATATGAACAGACAAGTGTCGGGTACTAGGTGTGGGGCTTCGAGTTGGCTAAATCTCGGGGTGAAGTTTTATCGGAAGAAGGGTTTGTAAGTTCTGCAAAGAGCAGATACGTTCTCGAAAGGTAGGATGAGAAGTGGTTGGGGAGAGATAAAAAGCTTTAAGAATGGAAGTGTGTTACTGTTAGACTTGGAGGGTAATTTGGTGTTGAGAAAAAAAAATGAGAGCGGAATATGCAGTCGTTACGATTCAACCAAGCATAGCATAAAGATACCGTGGTAAGTACTATTTCCACAACTTTCTAGGATGCATCATGCATTTAAAGTCATTTTACCACTATATGGTTAAAATTTGTCACTGAGTGATCAAAGTTGCTACAAATGACAAAAGTTACTGATTTTTCTGATCCAGAAAGATCAATAATGTACAACGGACATTTTCGCCGCTTAGTGTAATTTTTTAACTTTCAGAACTAAAATTGGTTCTAAGAATTGGAAAACGATACAACAAGAACGAAGATACGACCAAGCATAAAAGAAAAAAGAACCCAAGGAATGAAATAAAAGTAAAATTATTAATGTATTTGCTGAGAGTGGATGAGTAATGTTTGACTCTGACCTTCAAAATGGTGAGGAAACAAAGAAAATCCTGATTCTGCCCTTTATTCGAGTAGTCGCTTTTCGTCTAATTGCCTAAAGCCTACGCTTTTTGTGGATTCAATCGTTACGACAGACACGGGAAACAGGAACCACTTGTCCATCCAAATATGGATTTTTTCGCCATCTCCCACCTGCCACCTCAACCCCATAAGGAGGAGGTCTCGACCAAGAAGGCCACGACAGCCCCATTTAGCAGCGGGTTTTTGCTTTACTGTCAAAAATAAAAGCTGTCGACAGTATTTGGTTGTGAATATTTTGGACAGAAGGCTATCAGAGCCTGTCAAAATTGCCCAGCTAGTCTTGCCGAGCAGTGCGAGATTAAAGAAATGAGTAGAGCTGAAACCCAAGCCACCTTCTAATTTTACGCCACATAAAGATAACCGGTTAATCCAATGAAAGCCCTTACCATTCATGCCCCCTTGTCACCAAAAATTCGTAAGAGTACGATCTATTCGCGTGCACACATGCATAGGGAAAAAAAGCGTAGCATGAGATCTTTTGGCCCCTTGGGATTGTGGACTTTCCTGAAAATGAAAAACTTTGAGAAACAAATGGAAATTAAAAGTAAAAGACTACGCGTCCATAAAAAGACAGAGAACTTTTGAATGGTTGTAAATGTTTACAAAATAATGTTCTCAAGTCTGAAAACTGAAATCATATTGATAGGCAGTGAAAGCCTCTAAACATGGAAAAAGAAGGAAAACAGACTTGAAGTCATATCTTGATTTGTCTGATTTGATGATGATGCCCTTTGTTCCTTTTTTGACTCAATACTTATACTACAGACCAAATTATAGAAAACAACTACCATTATAAAACAAATCACTCACTTAAAAATAACTTCTACCACTTAAAATATAATCACCGATAAGTAAGCAACAACACTTATTCTTATCATTAGGAACTCAGTTTCAGATGTGCACCTTTTTCTTTTGATTTGATTTCTTCATTATTTCCTTTAGAAATAATAATAAAAAATAAATGCCTTCTAGTGGCATTTAATTTAAGTAAAGTTAGTGAAAAAATATGTGTTGGTGCAAACATTGCTCCCCTCGCTCAAGTAAATGAATACTTGCAATTTGTGAAGAGTCATATCTTTTAAAGATAAGTTATTTTTCACTATTGATAGATTTTGCACTCTTTACAGTAAAAACATTTTTCTTCTTGATTAATCATCGATTGGTTCTTACTGCACCAAGATGTTATTGAAGAATAATTTTTTTCTTTTTTTTATTGATAGCATTACACTCTTCACGGTGAAAGCATTTTTCTTATTGATTAGCCATCGATTGACTTAAACTGCACTAAGAGAATATTGAAGTGTATTAAAGTTTTTCTCTATCAATAGCATTCACTTTTCAAAGTGTAAATTTTTATTTTTTGTTTACTATTGATAGCTAGCCTTTTACAATCGATAGCCTTACAATTTTTCACTATCGATAAGCCATATTACTGGCTTAAACTATATCGGTCTTAATTTTGAATATACCAGTATCAAGATAACATTCACTATCAATACACCAGTCACAATTGACAGGCTTGCATTCTTTAAAGTTAAAGTATTTTCTCTATTGATTAGTCATTGATTGGCTGTAGCTTTTCATATACCGATGTCAAGACAACATTAAAGTGTCTTAACACTTCTTAGTCACTTCTTTTTACTTAATAAGAGATATAACATAATATAATAAATCAAACAATGACCACAGTTGGCCAGGCTACTAAAGAAACAGTGACCGTTTTTGGCCAAGCCACTAACCAAATCAACATAGGTAAAATGGCTACTAATAAGCGAATCGATTGAGCATTTATGAATTCCACATGTATGGAGAAAAATAAACCAAATAATATATTTAACTCTATTTGTAGTTCGGGATAATCATTGGATTAATACTTTATCTTGGTGTGCTCCCTAAACCTAAATATGGTATCTTTCTCCAAAAAACGTAGCACTTCCCAGAATATATGTTTTTTTTATCAGATTTCAAGGTGCCAAAAACTTCAAACTCACTAACATGTAGGGAATTTTGAATCGATATTGATAATCTTGAGAACCTTTGTGAACGTTTGTCTTTGCGCCCTTTTTATCATTTCTTTGCATGTACTCAAATCAACATTCTTTTTTGAGTAGGACGGGACTGGTTCCAAAACTTATATTCACTTCTACATATGAGCATCCAAAACTTATCCCCCCATCCCCCCACCCCCAGCGATAGCGATTAAATCTCCTTTTGACGTATCAATCACCTGAGATGGATGAAAAGAAGTATTAGAATTTCACCTTCGCTTTTAGGTTGTGTAAGTGTGAATTAGACTTACCTTGCACACAGGCAAGGACGCACACACGCAGGCGAGCACACATAGGCAAGCAAACACATACAGAAGCCCACAGGACCCACAAGCATGGAAGCACACACGGGTACGCGCGAGCATACATACACAGAGACTAACCATGAATCCAACACAGGAGTAGTTCAGAACTAGCAGCATGTAAGCAAAGTTCAAAAACACCAACAGCTTCTTAACCAGAGCCATACTCGGGGCATCAGCTTATTGCCATCGATAAATAGCTATTGACAAATGAACATAATAAGGTTGACCAATCAGAGCAAGGATTTGACAACAGATTACTTAAAAGAACTTTCTGCAAAAGTTGTTTAAACTTACATGCCAAACAGCACTGACAGTCTGTGTTGCCAGCAACTAAAAGAAGCCAGGTTTCTTTCCACTTTGAATAAGCCTCTCATAAACATCTAGAAGAACAAGAAAGTATTAGAACTTTTTTCTTGAATCATTACATTCTTCATTCATAACAGTGAAAATTCTCAAATCATATGGTGAAATCCATCTCACTAAAACAATTCCAATTTCAGTGCAAAGTAGATTGAAGTTCCTAGCTATCTGGCAAGCTGTGCAAATTGTGCAATGGGGATACCTCTTTATTAGAAACTACATTATGCAAAAATGTGGTAGAAGTCAACCCGGTGTGTGTAGTACACTACATTCTTCTCCTCTGTTAACCAAATGACACAAACTAGAAGAGAAGACTAAAATAGGAGAAAGAGGACACAACTTTTGCTGGGTGAAGAATAGAGGCATTCTAATTTTCGCTTGCTCTTTCTGAATTCTTATGTTGTATTTCCAGTCCCCACTCCATTCCAGAGAATTAATTCTACCATTCATTCTTGTTATATTACTCTGAGACCTCAGCATATGATTGACCAATGTGCACAAACAATTACTGAATACGTAGGCAGGGCATAATTTTGTTTTGAACTAAAAGAAATTCAGCCCTAGTAATTAAAACTTATTTCATTTACACCAATAAATATAAAAAAAGGCCCCTTCAGAATTATGTCAATGCTTGTGATTTTGAACTCACTCCATAAGTTGCACATACTTTATGGAGGGACCACATTTGAACAACTGACCATTCTTTTGAGATTCATTCCCAAGTGATCATCCATATGACAATCTTTTAAGGTTCCTTCCTAGGTGATCATCCACGTGACAATCACCAAAGAACGATCTGCTATAAACTGAAAGACAATAATTCCTTAGTGCTATCAATAATCTCTGATTAGAAGATTACATGTTCGGGAAGACTAAAAAAATATTAGCAAAATAGACATAAAAAGAGAAAGGGAGCCTCTCAACTCTGTACTGCTTCAAGAAACATTTATATCAAATTCAAAACTTATAAGCTCACCTGTACTAACATACATTTTTTTTCCATTCAGAGTCTAACATTCATCGAGAGTTTAACAAACATGTTTTTTTTTTCATTCGCTAACCTTTTCTCTCAAAGGTTTCGTCCAACTTCTCTTTATACATGATGTAAGAACATCATTGATGCTCCGTGTACACTACGAATGCCTTGGCAATATAAGCTGATTCACTACTTTTTTCCTACTGGGATTTCTTGTGCATTGTAAGACCAAAATCAGAGCCATGAAAAGATGCCAGATAATGTAATTCACTGAAGATTGGATAGATAATCTTCGAAAAGAAAATAAAAAATTTCAGAGAGAGAGAGCAAAATAGTCAATTACATCGACCGATCGAGAGTGAGACCAAAAGGGAGAGCGACATACCTGAGAGACATACGGAAATGCAGGTCGATACATTAGGCGGAGGAGCTTATGGCAGTGCATGGTGATCAGCAATTTGAAGGAGATCAGAGAGGGAATCAGGGATTTTGGGTAAGATGGCGGTGCTGTGTTGGCGAGCAGTAGAGGCGGCGGGGTGGGTGTGCGGCAGCGGGTTGGGTGTGTGGTGTAACACCCCAATATAATTTAACAGATTAAATTAAAATTTTTAAACGGCAATGTATTTTCTTAGCATTAACGTACTTAGTAGCGACGTTGATACGAAAGATTTAACGTCGACTTCAATGCGTGAAATTTTGTAGGTAACTTTTTAGCAGCAAATAAATTTTTTTAGCGTCGATATTTTTATTAGATATTTTAGCGATGAAATTTTGTTATCTTTAGCGATAATGTTTAGAAACTTTAATTAAGTCATGATTTAATGATAGTAGTTATAAGAATATCTATTTAGACCTTTAGTGACGATTAGCGTGATCGAAATTTTAATGGCTATCTTTAACGATAAATTGTAGAAATTATATGATATAGTTTAATGATGAGTGATATTGATCGATGTAATTAGTGACAATTACCGTTAACGTATATTTTCTTAATACTTAGCATTGATGTGTGTTTTTAGCGACGGATTATTTTCCTTAGCATCAGTATACTTTTTAGCGATAATTAGTTGAGCGTGTATTAGTTAAAGTTTATAAGAAAATTTTTGAGACTATAGCATAATTAAATTAAATGAATACAAAATCTGATTTTTTAGGCTTAGTCAACTTTGTATCTTTGGAAGCAAATCAGAAGGGAACAAATGAAGGGAATTAAGAGGAGATTTAAATCTTACTTTAAATGGAAAATCGGTTACAACTAAATCAAAAGGAAATAAAGTTAGAGAAAGATAGAGTGAGAGAGGATATTGCTCTTCAGTTATAGGGAAAGAATACAGAGAGAGCGCAAGAGGGAGCTACTGCCTCACGGCAGTATAGCTGTGTTGTGTGAGGCAGTGAGGGGCATGGTAAGGGCAGCTGCCATATTTACGTGAATGAAGGGCTGAAATGAAGCATCCATGTGCGGTTGTGCACGGCTGTGCGAAGGTGTTCGCATGTGCGTTGAACTGAGTAGAAGAGGGAAAGGGATCGAAGATGTTTTCCGGCGAATTATTATGGTATGTTTCTGACCACTTTCTCCGTAATTTTTGTTTTATCAATGAATTATGGGATTAAGGGATCTGTGAACGGAAGAGTGCCTAACGTACGATTAGCGTGAGATTTGTGGGTAAGTTTTGTGTTTTGTGCAATACCGTGAACGAATTAGTGTGCATCTGTGTGAGAGTGCAGCAAGGGAGGGTGTTTTGTGTGCAGATAGTGGTTTATTTCATGGGGTTGTACACATAAAAAGGGAAAGGAGAGCAATGGCTGTTGTGTTGTTTATTTAGTGGCGTGTGTGTGTTTCTGTGAGTATGGGAATAATCAGTAGCAAAGGGAAGCCCCAGATGGCATTGGCATCTGTTGTGGGGTGTTATATATGTATATATATGTTGGCACTTCGTGTGTTATGTGAAATGTGAGAAGTGGGTTTTGAGGGTTGCTGTGTGAGTGTGTATGTATATATTGGTGGGTATATTGATAAGGGTGATGGGTAGCGTGTGGGTTTTAGAGAGAGATAGGGGCCATAAGCTATTGGTTTAAATCCCTAGAGAGAGAGAGGTAGCAGCCGTAGCTGCCAAGAGAGGGAGGTGGCGGGGCAGCCATGGGCTGCCGTAGAGGAACCTGAGTGGAGGATTGTTGGGGATGAAGCTGCTTAGGCAGCTGTGCATAAGTGGGTGCAACATGTGTGATTGTGAACCTATGTGAGAGAAATGGTGTGTAAAATGGAAGAAGAAAGGAGACCCACTGCCGTGAGGCAGTGGGCATGACAGGATGCATCTATATATCCATGTGTGTGAGTATGTTTTGGAAAGTTTAGAAGTATATGGTGAATACATGAAACCTGTATGTGTTGAGTTATTGGGTACATGTGTGGTAATGAAGGATGAAGAAGAAATGGAAGTGGGTATTGCCCCTTGTGTGAACCTGTGTGTGAGGTGCAAATGGCTGGGTGTTTGGGTGCATAATTATGGGTATAGAATGTGTTTGTGTGTGTGTGTGTGTGTAAGTGAAGATGTGTGGTAATTGTGTGTATAATGGTTGGATGAGTGTGTGTTAGAGAGGTGTGGATATGCTGAGTGTTAGAGAGTCATGGAAGTGAGTGCAGAAGAGAAGTGCGGATCGCGTAACGGGTTAGCGTTAAGTTTGGTACGTGCATATGTTAATGCACACTTATCGTTAGCATGTGAAAATTTACAGTATAATACTCTAGACCATATTAAAATTCTTGGCAAAAGTTTATAATTTTCTGAGATCATATGAATTTTTTAATGTTTTCTGTAATTTCAGATTTGGAAAATCCCTTAGGAACCTTTAAACCCTGAAAATATTTTGGGGAAAATTATAGTAGTGTTTATATAGTATAATAAAAACTCAGTAAAAATTTGATGATTTTTGGAGTCGATTTGTTATCATTTTCAGTATCACATTGAATTTAGCAAAATGAAAAATAAAGAAATAGTTTTAGTGTCTGTTAAATTTTGATTTTAATTTCTATAATTTTTATATATATTTTAAAGTTTGTATAAAAATTATGGGACTTATTTTTCAGCTGGAAGTATTTTTGGAAATTTATGGATTTTTATTGCATTTAAGGAAATTATTTTAAATTCTAAAATATTCAAAAATTCAGAAAATTCATATTTTGACTTTTAATAATGGTTTAAGCTAAAAAAGTGTTTTAGTGTAAATTATTATAAATTCTAGAGTGTCGTTACCCAT
>JAVXUP010001660.1:0-204788 GCA_033070095.1 Escallonia herrerae | reverse complement strand
GATTTTCTCAGAGTAATCTAAATCTTTTCGGGATGTAATTCAGTCGAAGGATTTCTAAAATCAGTTGAATGTTCTCATTAAACATTTTGTCTTTATCCTGTTAAATGCTCTTTAACGGTCATATCCTCTCCAGTATAAAATGGACACCCAAAGAGTTTATTACTTAATTTTCTGATCTCCAAAAAAAATCTTCTAATCTCTCTTTAAAAACTCTATTGACATACACATATATCTTTATAATCCTTTGTGCAAGAGATTGTTATTTGAGATCTTGTTAAGCAAGCTTCTTTGTTAAGCTCTTTGCGATTCAAATTTTCACCTAAGAAAGATTAGCTCATTTGTTGTTCATTGTAATATCTATTCTTTGAGGAGTGTAAGTTGTATTGTAGTTGTAAACTTTTCTTCACGTTTAATTGCTGGAAACCACAAAGAGGATTTCTGAATTGTAGTGAGGTTTGAGCTAGCACTTGAAGTTAGCTGGTTAGTGAAAGCTCTAGTAGGAATTTAAAATTTAACTCCCTTGTGTGGAGTGCGCGGTGTTTAAAAATCTATTCTCCATGAACGACAAAGCAAAGAACACTACAAGAAAAGGCTTTTTTTGCGACAGATTTTTAGCGACGGAACCTTTTCCATCGCTAAATGCACTTTTATCGATGGAAAACTCCATCGGTAAAAATTTGTCGTTAAATATTATTACCGATGAAGTTAACCGTCGATAATAATTTTTGGCGACGACTTTTGCTGGCGGACTTTTAGTGACGGAAATTTTAGGGAATTTTTTTTTCAAGGGTTGAAGGAAATTTTTTAAGCGACGAAATCAATCCGTCGGTAAAACTTAACCTTCACCGACAGACTTTTAGCGAGAAAATAAAGATTATACATGTCCAATCTCAAGTGGTGGTGGGACCAACCAAGATGTACGTCGTCTGACCCGACCTCAGACTCTTTCTTCTCGGCCTATTTGACTCTCTAGCCGCAGTTATTTAGGTGGTATCCCGAGATTGAAGAGATTGAATTCCTCCCCCCCCCCAAGTTTAGAATTAGCCGCTGTCGCTAAAAGTCCTCCATATTAACTTTCAGATCTGGTTTTCTCTCTCCCCGTTTCTCTCTTTGAAAATCTGAAAAAAGCTCCGGTGATAGTGTACCACCGCCATTCTCACATCCTGCCCCACCTCCGACGCCTCCGGTCTGAGTTCTGAAGACTTTCGGTCACTCCACCAGCGCTAATAGCTCTCAATCTTCTTCGGTCTTCAATGAGTTCACTCCATCGGCGGACGAATCGGCGACAAGAAGTATGCTCTGAAACATTGATTTTGCCATATCAACTTGCAATAATTGTATTGAAGTCTTACATGGTAGCCTTAACCTAAATCCTGATCTGATGACGATGAACCAGTATCCAAGTGCGTCATGCCACTGAAAGCCGCCGGCTTACTTAATTGCAGCCAAAATATGAACTTTGTGCTGACTTACAATCTTTTTCTCTTGTTCATTTCCTTTCATTTGGATGCTATGTCACACTTTTCACACTAATACGTGAATCCTTTGAGCTTTTGCTGAACTTGCTTCCTTTTTTAGTCTTTAATATTATTTTAGTCAATGTTGATGTAATTGCATGAACAATACCATTGACAACGAGAAGTACCTGATTAAGTGCTTACGTAAATGATGGTTCGTACTGTAAAGTTCATGGTACAAAACACTGTTCAACCTCACGGTGTCTAAATTGAACTAGGTTGGTCATGCTTAAAGTCGCCGAGTGTGAGTTTTCAATGCCAGAATCAGCACGGTGCAGGATAGTTAACTACATTGCATACCTCACCAAATGTACTAACTACTTAATTCCACATGCCAATCCGAAGATCATTTAGTTTGTATCATCAAGACTGCAATCTAATACAAAAAAAGAATGCTATTGGCGTATCTAAAAAAGAATGCTATTTGAGCAAACCCTCTTCCTGACTTGATTCTCAGCTCTACACAAAAATATATAACCACCACAACCTTTTCACACTCTTAGAATATACTTTATATCTTAAAAAATTCAATTAAAATTGATTATAGATACGCAAAACCTAGATGCCCTAACTTTTAGAGTTCAGCAACATGGGGAATAAAACCAACCAATGATCATCTCAGAAATATTGTGGATACAAACCATTGGTGCTTTGCCACCATACCATAGTGGCACTTACTGAGATGAACTATAGAGACTTGGAAATAGAAAATCTCAATCTCTTTTGAGCTTGATCAACTTAACCAATTCAGAATCAATCTAGTGCCAATAGAACTATTGCCCACTGCACAGGCCACAAGATGTCAACAAGAAATGAGTTTTAAGCATATAATACATTCAACTGAGAACCCGTAACTCCATAATTAATTTTGAACAGTTAAAAATAGCCAAATGTTTAGAGTGTATTATGAGATAAGATTTTAAAAAACACAACAATCTGAGATATCTAGTTGTGAAAATTCTAGAAAAGCAAGTCAAGATGCAATAAGATACACCCTTCACGCAAAGCATAATATCTTTAACATCAGTAAAGAAATTCTTGTGATAGAACACCTACTCAACTCAAAAGTATTGACTACCACAATTACTCAAGCACTTATGAACAATAAAGAAAACTATACTTTGAGAATTGCAATGGTCATTCCAAATTTTCAACAATAGCTGTAATGAAATAAACATTACCAACAGCTAAAATAATTCAAGCGCATAGGATATTTACATTTTGAACAATTTTTTTCCATTTGAACATTGATTATTTATTTGATAATTTTAGGTTGTTAATTGTGCATTTGAGAATTGTGATTATTGCTTGATGATTTTAGGTTGTTAGTTGTGCATTTGAGAATTGAGATTATTAATTGATGATTCTACTCAATTCAAAAGTATTGACTACCACAATTACTCAAGCACTTATGAACAATAAAGAAAACTGTACTTTGAGAATTGCAATGCTCATTCCAAATTTCCAACAATAGTTACAATGAAATAAACATTTACCAAGAGCTAAAATAATTCAAGGGCATCGGATATGTGCATTTTGAACAATTTTTTTCCATTTGAACATTGATTATTTATTTGATAATTTTAAGTTGTTAATTGTGCATTTGAGAATTGTAATTATTAATTGATGATTTTAGGTTGTTAATTGATGATTTTAGGTTGTTAATTGCTGATTTTAGATTGTTGATTGTGTATTGAGCATTTGAGATATTAAGATTCTTGACAAAGGATGGGACCCAATTTAATTAAATGTATGATTTTTATTAATTTTTATTGCATTGAGCATTTAAGAATTGAGAATTGAGATTATTGACGGAGGATGGGACCCAATTGGATTGTATGTGTGATTTTTATTAATTTTTATTGCATTAAGCATTTGAGAATTGAGAATTGAGATTGTTGACAGAAAATGAGACCCATCTGTTAGGTAGCACGGACACGAACACCGCATCCGATATGGCTAAACATATGAGGGCTCATCGTGAGACTCGTAGCAACGATGCCGATGTGCTGACACACCCAGCTGATGGAGAGGCGTGGAAGGAGTTTGACCGCAGGCATCCAGTCTTTGCTCAGGAAGTTCGGAATGTTAGACTTGGTCTGGCAACCGATGGGTTCAACCCTTTCGGTCAGTCTAGCATGCCTTACTCCTGTTGGCCTGTTATTATTGTCTTGTACAACCTTCCACCAGGCATGTGCATGAAGAAGCCGTACATGTTTTTGTCGTTGCTTATTCTGGGGCCGAAGAGTCCCGGTAAGGACATAGATGTGTATTTAAGGCCGTTGATTGATGAGTTAAAATAGTTATGGAATCATGGAGTCGAAACATATGATGCATCCCTTAAACAAAATTTTCAGATGAGGGCTGCTTTGATGTGGACTATACATGATTTTCCCGCATTGGGAATGACGTGTGGCTGGAGCACACATGGGAAGCTAGCATGCCCTGCTTGTATGGGCGTGAACCCCGGTCATACGTTAAAGCACGGCGAAAAGCCCTCGTGGTTCGGATGTCACCGAAAGCTTTTGCCACCGGGCCATCAGTTTCGTAGGCAGAAGGATAAATTTGACGGGACAATCGAGCGTGAGGTTGTCACACTGGACTACCCATCTGGTGAAGAAGTGCTCTCACACCTGGAGGCACTTGATACTGACATACCACACGGCAAGGGTGTGCCAGATCAGAAGATTTCAAGGTACGGGAAAGAGCACAACTGGAGGAAAATTTGTATTTTCTGGGAGTTAGCCTACTGGAGGACGCTCGTTATCCGAAACAACATGGATGTGATGCATATTGAGAAGAACGTTTTTGATAATGTGTTCAACACAGTGATGAATGTCAAGGAAAAATCGAAAGATCACCTTAAAGTGAGAAGGGATCTACAACAGTTCGGTGTACGCCGTGAATTGCATCCTCAGACAGTCAGAGGAGGACGATACTTCTGAAAGCACCTTACTGTCTAGACAAGAAACAAGTGGAGAAGGTCTGTCAGTGGGTTAAGAATTTGAAGCTTCAAGATGGGTTTGCGTCCAACATATCTCGTTGTTGCAATGTATCAGAATGCAAGTTCCAAGGGATGAAGAGTCACGACTGCCACGTATTCATGGAGAGATTCATTCTTATTGCCTTTCGGGGACTGTTGCCATGGGTTGTTTGCGAGACTTTGACTGAATTATCTCATTTCTTTCGAGATATATGTTCTTCTACGATCCGGGTGAGTAACATGGAAGTGCTTGAGAAGAACATTGTGGTGACGATTTGCAAGCTGGAGAAAATCTTCCCACCTTCGTTCTTTGATTCAATGGAGCATCTGCCTGTTCACTTGGCATATGAAGCTAAGATGGGTGGACTTGTGCAATATCGGTGGATGTATCCCTTCGAGAGGTAATCTTTAAATTGTTACAGTTGTTCGTTTACCTTAATGCGACACCTGTTATCATTGATATTCCACCTAACTTGATTTGCTAAACTTCTAGGTTCATGTTCCATTTAAAGAAAAAAGTTTGCAATAAGGCTCGGGTTGAGGGCTCAATTGCGGAGGCTTACGTAATGGAAGAACTTGTAAACTTTTGTAGTCAATATTTCGGGCCTGATGTTGATACAAGGTTAAATCAACTAGGCCAAAATGACCCCGGATCAAGCACAAATTTTGAAGGGCAATTGTCAATATTCAAGCAGTCAGGTAGTCCGTTCGGCCGAACGTATACTCGATGGCTAACGGATGAAGAGTACAGTGCTGCAACAATATATGCCCTTCTAAATTGCGATGAAGTTTCGACATTCGTTGAGTAAGTTAATGTCTTAATTCACTTACATTGCTGTACATAATTGAAAATGTGTGATAAGCGAGTCAACTATATTGGTTTGCAGTGAGTTCGATGCAGAATCTGTAATCACTGATCCCGCTGGACTTGAATCTCATCGGAAATCACAATTTGTACAGTGGTTCAAAAGGCGTGTAAGTCTTTAATGAAATTATATTATGTGTTATATACAGTTCTGTTGCCAATTAGTATACTGATTTATCCTTAATTTTACCGTCATCTACAATAGGTTCAGTCAATGGATAGACCAGTGGCCTCCTACTTGAAATTACTAGCTTAAGGCCCTAACAAACAAGCATCCTGTCATGGAGGCTATATCATCAACGGGTTAGGTTTAATGTAAAAGATGATGACCGAACAAAACAAATCCAAAACAGTGGAGTCTTGGTCAACGGCGATTGTTATGCCGAGAATTGCATGGATTTTTATGGAGAGCTAGATGAGATTGTTGAGCTAGCATATTAAGGTTCCGAAAACCGCCTGGTAGTGTTCAAGTGTACATGGTTCGATGTCACATGTAGTAGATGAATACGTGTTAGCTCTCAAGGGATTGCAGGATGTCAATGTCAAGTCAAGACTTACATCAGATGAGCCCTTTGTGTTTGCTAGTCAAGCTGCACAAGTCTTTTACGCGGAGGACGTTGGCAATCCCAAATCTCATTGGTATACAGTTATCAAGTCCAAGAAATTGCCCGTGACATATGATAGTGAGCTAGACACCTTTCAAGCCGACCAACCACCTGTCTTGTTACCTATTGAGGTGAACAATGAGGAGGACGATCTTTCTCTTCCAACAACACTTCATGTAGGAGAAGAAGTCGTAGATGATGACGCGGAAGACGTAAAAGTGTTGAAGATGATGTGACTAAGTCTACTGATGAAGATGATGAATTAGAAGATAAAGAGGACGACGAGTCCCACGAAGAAGAGGACGACGAGTCAAGTGATGAAGATGATGGTGATTCCCAAATTGAAATGATTGACTTGTAATGTTGTAACATCACGAAAAAAATGTAGTAATGTTTTAGAACTTGGTTCATATTGCGTTTTTATACTCCGTTCATATATATAGTGTTGATGATGATTTCTGCCAAATTATTATTTTTAATTTGTTAATGTCTTTGCAATTTATCTATACGAAGTCAGATATGGATAGAATACGGGCTATTTGTGGCCGGGGTGGACGCCGAGCTGCCTCCTACTCGGTGGGTCCCACCTCATCATTGCCCATTGATGACGAGGCATGGGTGCTCGCGTACAGCAGACGGGGCCCCAGCTCCAGCCCCAGCCCCAGCCGTCGCCCCAGCCCGACGCCAATTCCTCCCACACACGGGTTGATTCTCCTTCTTCTGTAGGTTATACCTCAGGTATAGTAGATAACGGTGTCTAGTCAATTTTTGGTAGCCTTATATTTAAATTATGTTTGAACTGTATTAATGTCGGTGTTTTGTATAATCTCGACGAGGCCGTGGCCCGACATACGAGGTACGCATCGACCCCCAGCGTAAACAGAGAGTTACACTCACCCAGGAGGGCCAGTAAGTAAAAAAAATCACATCATGCCTTATATATACGAATTTTTGGGGTGCTAATTTATATTTGAAGTGTATTAATTTATCTATTTATTTCTTTGGCAGGATCCTGGAGAATCAGGCTAGGACGAGGATCAGCGTTCTTGTGAAGGACCGATTCTTCGAGCCACACCTGTACTGGAAGGACTGGGATGCCGATACGAGACAGTCCCTATGGAAGGAATGGCTGGTACGGTGAAGTATTTTTTTCTGCGATAGTATTTGTTTAATTAGAATTTAGTATTTAAATTAATTTGTGTTATTGAATGCCTTGCAGGAGAGGTTCACGTTTGACTCACCTGATCAGTAGGCGCTGGGACGGCAGGCCTTCTTTGCTTACATCGGTAAGAATTACTGCCGATGGCTCCACGACGCCAAGGACCGGGTGAAGAAAATGCTGCCCAAGGGTGCCCCGATGACAGAGATGACAAGATATCTCCCACATTGGATATTTCTGACTGTATGGGGGCAGATGATAGATCGATGGGTTGCGGATCCAGGTTGGGACGCCAAGAGTAAGAGCGGGGTCGAGAACAGACATAACAGAGATCCAATACACATGAAGGGGGGTCGGTGGCACACGACATCATCCGACACATGAATGCGGTCAAGCACCCAGATTTGGAGGAGGATGAGGTCGTAGCTATGACGTATAATTAGACGCACGAAAGGAAGAAGGACAAAGATGAGGCACACCGGGTGGGCGACTTTGTTTTAGATATTGCCTGACGGATCGATGTAAGTCAATTTGTTTAGGTTGTTAATTTTTTGTCTTTCTATTCAATGTTGGTTGCGTTAATTAATGCCCTAACATATCTTTAAATCAATGTTCTTGCAGGTCTCGTATGAACAGCTTAGGGGGTCGAGCAGCAGTCCGGACAACCATCAACGTCCACTAGTACGGGTGCGAGTACTGAGGGGTTGAAGCGATGGCTGGATACACCGGAGGTCGTCAATCCGAAAGGCCGCATACGCGGCCTGCCTAGCACGACTACACGTGTCGTGATAGAAGCGTCCCCACCCCCCACTGCCCCTCCACAGACACTGGCTCCTCTACATCCGTTGGCCAAGGAGAAGGTCCAGCGCATTGCTACGGTGGTGTTGAGGATGATCAGGGAGCAGGATCAGCAGGGCACCCCTGCTGGACATGCCGAGCCGACCCTGGATCAACAGGATCCAAATCAGGGACTCGGCAACCCCTGATGAACCCCTTCTCATGCCTGGTCCCAGCTCCCCCCTGCCCGACTTGTACTAGATCTTTTCCCTTCCCCTAATCGACTGTATTCGGTTCCCGGCTTGTACATTTTATTTTTTATTATAATAAACATTTTTTAAGGTTAATTATATATAGTAATTTATGTCTTGGGGATTGTGCGTTGTTGTTGAGGATTGCATTTTTTATTACAGGTTTGGGCATTAGAAAAATAAAAAAAAATATTTTAAAAAATTAACTTTTAGCAACGGATTAATTCCATCGCTAAAAGTGTACTTAATTCTAAGATTTTAGCAACGGAATATTCCGTCGTTAAAAACTTCATTTAGCGACGGAATATCCCGTCGCTAAAAATATATTCCGTCACTAAATAGTTAGCGATTAAATTAACTTCACAAAAAAGAAAATAATTTAAAATACGTAAAATAGAATTAGCCACGGAAATTCCGTCGCTAATTTATAAAGAAATCCATCCCTGAAAGTTTAATATTAGACGACGGATTTTCAAATTCGGTCTCAAAACTTTTAGTTACACCCTTTTATACGAGGGACTTTTAGGGACAATAATTCTGTCTCTTAAAGTTTTTACGATGGAATTGAGGCTTTTAGCGACGGATTTCCCCTTCGCCAAAAGCCTTATTCCTTGTAGTGGAACATCATCAGCTGTGGTCTCAATATAAATGAGCATAATTGAGTATCAGCTTGTGAAACAACTTAACAGATGTGGAAGTTACTAGAAGTCACTCACGAAGGAGCAAATCAAGTTAAGGAAACCAAGATGACATGTTGGTGCAGCAATATGAGGTCTTCAAGATCATAGTTATGAATACAGTACCGGAGTGCGTACCATTTTTTTTTCTGTAAAATGGTACATATTGGTATCGGTACCGTCCAAAATCTTCATCAATATTATATATATGTAATATTCATTCATTGACAAACTAACAATATATACATATATATTTTTTGACTCACAGCTCCTCTAAAATAAAATATTTGTTCTATGGAGGTTGAGTTACCTTAGTTTTCAAATAAACTATTGGTTTCCAAATAAGTTATTTATCCCACCCTTTTCGACGATCTCATTTGCAAATTCTTATGTTAGAATAAGTTGTTTGTTCAATAATAATGTCTTTGAATTTAGGAATAAGTTATTTTTCTAGGTGTTTGCGCATGCATATGTAAAGCAGTACATCATGTAGATGAAAGAATATGATCAAAGTTTCCAGGTTGAAGTACATCAAAGCTAAGTGAAACTTATCAGGAAAGATTTTACAAATTATAATAAATATTATGAGTAAGAGGCTACAGAGGCTTTGATTGGTATAATAGAACTTAGAGTGTTTTTCTATTTAGTCTTTATATAGTCAATTTATAAAATTTCTAACCAAATTTGTCACTTTTATATTTTTTAAGGGACGGTACAAAATACACTAACTCGGCCGGCACGTAGTTCTCAGTCGGTATCACCTGTACCGGCCGGTACAACCGGTAAAGAGCAGTATTTTGACCGGTACAAAATATAATGGATACCATACCAGTAAAAAGTAAACGCGGTACGTACCGGCCGTACCGGTACGGTATTGATAACTATGTTCAAGATGAAGGAGAATGAGTCCATAAATACGATGTACTCCAGGTTTACTCTCATCATAAATGGACTCAAGCTATTGGGGAAAGTGTACCCCCAAGATGAGATGTTCAGAAAAGTTCTTCGATTTCTTCCCAAGAGATGGAAGCCAAAGTTAAAGGCATTCAAGCGGCTAAAAATCTGAATGTGCTCAAACTGGAAAAGTTAGTGGGGTCTTTAATGACTCATGAAATTATAATGAAGATTCATGATGATGAAGAGACAACGTCAAAGAAGAAGAATCTGGCCTTTAAAGCTGAAGCCTCTCTCGAACCTGAAGAAAGTAGTGGTGATTCTGATAATGATATTGCTCTCATAATTCAAAAATTCAAGAAATTTCTTGCAAATCGAAGAGACAAAAAAATAAGAAGAATCAGTTGACTCAGTCACAATAAAGAGGCAATAGTGACAGGAGTTCGAGAGAAAATTATGATGCTTGTTAAGAGTGCAGTAGAATGGGACATATAAAAAATATTACCCTTAGCTCAAGAACAAGTCAATAAGCAGCAATTGCAGAGAGAATAAGGAAAGGAAGTTTAAGCCTAGAAAAGCTTTGCTGACTTGGGATGATTCAGATGAGAATGATAAAGAAGTGAGTGAAAATAATGAAGTAGCTCGGCTACCTTTATGGCCAAGGATGATCATTCAAGTGAGGTAATTTCTAACTTAATTCCTTCTTTCAAAAATTTTGATCATGATAAACTAGACATAGCCTTTCTTGAATTAAGTGAAAATCATGAAAAATTGAAGCGAAAAAACACTGCTTTAAAGAAGAAGTTCCTTTCTTTTATCAATACTGTTAAAGAGTTAGCAAATGAAAAGGACGATTTGGATGAAAAAGTTGAGTTTTAGGCCATGGAAAATGAATTTTTGAAAAATGATTTGAAAGCTTCTCGAAAGGATAACTGAAATTTGTCCTAAAAAAATCCATCCTTTCAAGTGTGTAAAAATTCCCTCAGAAAATGAGTTTTTAAAACCCTGATTAGAAAAACTTTTTGCTCAAAAAGGGAAATTACAAAAGCAAATCGAGGACCTAATTTTACTCTTTCAAAATTTACACAAGAAAAAGAGTATCTGGGTGTGATTTTGGGAAGATAAAGATGTGTTTTTTGGAAAAAGCAAAATTGGCTATGATCCTTTGAAGAAGCAAAAGATTACAAAATTTCTTTGGTGAGAATCTAGCTTCATGTTCTGCATTTACACTTTGTACAGGTTGTAACAAAGAAAGGGCACTTAGTGAAAAATCGTCCAAATAAGCTAGTTGAAAATCAACAAATTTTCTCTACCCCTAGTCAAAAATAAAGCAAGTTTGGGTGCCAAAACTTTTTGTATCTAATCTTCCAGGACCCAAGAAAGTGTGGATACCTAAAGCTTCAAAACCATAATGAAAGCAAGAGTAGTCCCAAACAAGTGGATTCTGGACAGTGGGTGCTCAAGACATGACCACTGATCGTTCGCTATTCACACACCTCATTCCGAAGGATGGCGGTCTGGTCACTTTTGGAGACAACTCGTGTGGTGAAATCGTAAGTAAAGGTAAAATTGGTAATGGTTTGATCACTATTGATAATGCGTCTTTGGTTGATGGCTTGAAGTTTAGTTTGATTAGCATTAGCCAACTAATCGATAGTGGGCACAAAGTTTGTTTTGAAGGTGATTACTGTCTGATTCGTCATGCCTCAAATGAAGGCACTCTGGTTGGTAAATGAGATGGAAACATCTACACTCTCTCGTTTGACAAGTTTGATTTTTCTCAAAAAATATGCCTTTATGTTCAACACAATGATACTTGGTTGTGGTATCATAGATTAGGTCATGTGCATATGGATCTAATCAAGAAGCTACTCTTGAAGGAACTTGTTAGAGGCTTACCAAAGTTGAAGTTTGTCAACGCCAGGTTTGTGATGCCGGTTAATATGGCAGACAATCAAAAATCTCTTTTCATGCCAAAAGTGTTATTTCTGACTCCCGTCCTCTTCAACTCCTTCATTTTGATCTTTTTGGCCCTGAAAGACATGCTAACCTTGATGGAAAATTTTATGCTTTTCATCATTGTTGATGATTTCTCTAGATACACCTAGGTTTTAACTCATAATGATGAAGTTTTCCAAAAAAAAATTCAGTCTTGTAAAGCTTATTGAAAACGAGGACTTGAAACTTTTGAAAGTTTGAAGTGATCGTGGCAATGAATTTGAAAAATGTTTTGTTCCTTTTTACGATGAGAATGACATTGCTCATTAGTTCTCTGCTCCCCAGACTCCCCAACAAAATGGAGTAGTAGAGAAGGAATCGTACTCTTCATGAAATGGCTAGAATAATACTTCATGAAAATTCTTAGCCAAAATATTTTTAGGTTGAAACCGCCAACACATCTTGTTACGTCTTGAACATGGTTCTTATTAGACCTATCCTTGACAATACTCCTTAAGAACTTTTGTCAAATCGAAAACCAAAGAATTGATTTTTCAAGGTTTTAAGTTGTAAATGTTTAATTTTAAACAATTGTGGAACTTGGGTAAGTTTGATGCAAAATCTGACGAGGGTATCTTTCTTAGTTATTGCACAAAGAGGAGAGCATATAAAGTTTATAACCGAATGACTCTTACTTTCGAACAGTTAATGCATGTTGTATTTGAGGAATCTAATATTGTATATCCGAGTAAGCATACAGATGATGGCAACAAAAGTCTCCCTTCCAGCTTCAACAAATTAGACATCTCAACAGACGAAGGAGGAAGTTCAGAACCATCTGAAAAAGTAGATGATGAAACTTAACATCTTTCCAAGAGTCAGAGATAATCATCTAACCAACCCAAGGAACAAGTGATTGGTGATGTTGAACGAGGGGTAACTACTTGATCTTTAGCAAATCTTTTTTGTTCTAATTTTGTTTTCTTTTTCAAATTGAGCCTAAAAATATTCACGAGGCTCTCAAAACTGATGGGTGGATTCTTGCCATGCAAGAAGAATTGAATTGATTTGAATTGAAAGAAAAAAATGTCTAGACTCTACTCTCGCCTCCTGTTCAACAATAGATCATGAGCACTAATTGGGTTTTTCGAAACAAACTTGATGGGGATGGCCACATTATTTGAAATAAGGATAGATTAGTAGCCCAAGTATATAATCAAGTTGGAGGGGTTGATTTTAATAAAACATTTGTCCCAGTTGCTCAACATGAAGCTATTCAAATGCTTTTGGATTTTTTATGTCACATAAATTTCAAATTTTATCAAACGGACGTGAAAAATACCTTCTTGAATAGGATTATTTCTAAGGAAGTTTTTGTCAAACAACCTCCCAATTTTGGGAAAAAAATCATGTTTTTTTAACTGAAAAGCATTGTATGGTCTCGAGCTTAGTATGACGGTCTGAGCAACTTTCTTATTGATCATGGATTCTCACATGGCAACTTTCTTTACTAAGTCCAGAAATTCTCAAATTCTTATTGTTCAAATTTATGTTGATGATATTATTTTTGGAGCCACTGACAATAATCTTTGTTAAGAGTTTGCTGAAAATATGTGCAGGGAATTCGAGATGAGTATGATGGGAGAACTCACCTTCTTCCTCTGCCTTCAAATTAAGCAGTCAAAGGAATGAATCTTCGTTAATCAATCCAAGTACACACATAAGCTGTTAAAAAGGTTATGCATGGATAATGCTAAACCTAGATATACCCTTATTTCTCTCAGTGTGAATCTTGTTAAAGATAAAAATGGTAAAAACATTGATTATAAACTCTATCGTGACATGATTGATAGTTTACTATATCTTACTACTTCTATGCTTGATATTATGTTTAGTGTGTGTGTATATATATATGTGTGTGTGTGTGTGTGTGTGTGTGTGCGCGCGTGTGTGTGTGCGTGTGTGTGTGTGCCCATTTTCAAGCTTGCTTAAAAAAAATATCATTTTACTGCAGTTAAACGCATATTTAAAGACTTGCTTGGGACTATCAATTTGGGACTTTGGAATCTTCCTAATTCTTCTTTTGACTTAGTTGGGTTCTCTCATTCTGATTACCCCCAATGTCTGGTTATTATATAAGCACCATCGGCACTTGCCAATTTCTTGGTGAATCGCTTGTCTCCTGGCATATTAAGAAATAGACGTCTATCACGCTTTTCACCGCCGAGGTGGAATATGTTAGTGCTAACATTTGTTGTGCTCAAGTTCTTTAGATGCGTCAAACCTTGCGTGATTTTGATGTCTCCTTTGGAAACATTCCCATCATGTGTGAAAGTAGCAGCGCCATTAGCATTAGTAAGAATCATGTCCAACGCTCTCACACAAAGCACATTGATATCTGTCACCACTTCCTTAAAGATAACGTTCAGAAAGGTTTGATAAAACTTAAGAAAGTATGTTCCAGAGATCAGCTAGCAAAAAAAAAAAGATATGTTTACAAAGCCCTTAGCTGAAGCCAGTTTCTGTACTCCAAGTTGCCGCTCGGGAATGTGATATGAGCTAGTATCCTTTTTGTGAAAATGTCTGCTATATTCTTTTTCCTCTGTAAATTAAGTTGGATGGTTCTTCCTTCCCTTCTAATGAAATTTTTTTAAAACCAAGGCTCTTACTTTCTTTCTGCGGCATTCGGCTGAAAGAATTTTCTTTCTATTCGAATGAAAAAATCAAAGGCTCTTACTTTATTTCTGCAATATGCGGTCGAATGAATATCCTTTTTCATTCGAATGAAAAAACCCAAGGCTCTTATTTTCTTTCTGCAGCATACAGTCGAATGAATATCCTTTCCATTCGAATGAAAACTTTTTAAACCCAAGGCTCTTACTTTACTTTTGAAGCAATCATTCAGATGATTCATGATATCATTATAATAAAATCGTTTAGACAAGGCAACCTGTCGTGTCTGAAACTTTCGGTCTATCATTTCCACCTATACTTTCGAATTAATCCTTTTTCACTATAAATAGTTTTTTTTTGTTTTGACTTTTGACTATTTCTCAATATTTTTACAGTCACCTTCTACCGTTCATTGACCTATTTCTCTAGTATATTCGTTGTTCATCCTTGTCATTGCATATGGACGGTTCATCTACTCCTTGACCACGGACAAGACGTCGCTTTCTCTGGCTTCAAGAAAGTGACAACGAACCTGAAGTCATTCCTACCTCCACTCGTCGTGGCACTCGCTCCTTCAACTAACCATCATCTAGTGCTACTCCGTCAGCACCAATAACTCCTGCTCTAACGGCTGTTGTTCCCTCCTCTTTTAACAGTGCCCAAACAGTTCCAGGTAACAAGATCCATATACTTCCTCTGTTCCTCCTCCTTCTTCTTCTTCTTTTTCTTCTTCTCATTCTCTCTATCCACCACCCTCTTGCCCTTATACCCCATCCATGAAATCCTTCACTTGCCCCAATTTTTCAAAACCCTAGCTGAAAAAGAAGCCAACTACACTATTTTTGTTAGTCGCGACATTAACCCAAGTTGACCATATGATCTTGACTGGATAGCTCAACTAGGTATTACCCCCTTTTTTTGCCGCAATAGGGTGTATGTCACTCCTTACCACACCCACTGTGTACTACCCAAATTTAATCCTTATGTTTTACATCAATATGACTTACAGCTCTACTGTTTCCACCATTCTCAACACTTTTGTCAATGGCGTGTCTATTTTCCTCACCTCTTCTACACTAGCTGGAATTCTTGGTTTTACCAACCAATCCTATCCTATTATGTACCTCGGCAATTCATGGGCTACAAGTGGTCCATTTTCCCCCTTTTAACAAATTTAAAGACTATATAGTGACCACATCATTACTTATGTCAAAAAAACCCATCCTTTCAGATCTCCCATCTATACATTGTGTTTTATTTAATCATATCATATAATCATGTCGGTCGTCTACCTTCACTTATCTCGACATCATCCTGCTCACTTACTTCAGTCGAGGCTCTCCTCTATATATTGTGGTCATTATGATGATGAATATGGATAACCTCAAAGAACAACAAAATGCCTTTCTTCCCTATGGTCTTCTTTTTTACTTATGTGTTGTAATACTTCTGTGTTCTCCTTCCCACCTCTCTCTCTGATTGTGTTCATGTCCCTTCTAACTACTGCCTTGCCTCATTCTTTATTTAAACTGATCTAACGACATATAAGATTTTTCTTGCTAGGGCCCCACAATGATTTTCATCCCCTCTCATATTGCCTTCAGCGCTACTGCTACCAATAACCAATCTCCCCTTATTCAGAGCATTTTGACAATTAAAACCTCTTATAACCAACTTTTATCCAACCAAATTGACCTACATGAACTTTTGAACGACCTTGTCTCCAACCTTCTCCTCAACCACTCCACTACCTTAGACCGCCTGACTCGCCGCAGGATCTTTAGCGACAACATGAGGTTGCTCTTCAGGCCAATCGTTGGCAAACCTAACTTTCACTTAGTATTCTTACCGAGTAGAACCGGTTTCTAGCTTATCAAATTTTCCATCTCATGGATTTTGGGTCACTCGTCCTACATTTGATGGAGGTGAAGATGGTGAGCAGTGGTTTTTCAATCCTAACATTCCTTATGCTCTGCCATCGCCACCTTCACCATGTGTAGTTGAAGTCATCAAAATTTGCACTTTAGATCTTCCTCCTGCTCTGGATCCCTCCTCTTCTGCTCCCAGTAAACGCCGTAGGCATTATCCTTCTTTAGCTTTTTCTTTTTTAGCTTAATGGCTTTTCTCTTTTTGTGTTGAAAAATGGGGAGAACATTGTTGTACATGAGCTAAGTATTATTATAATATCTTTTGGAAATAGTAGATCATGATGTTTATGTTAAATTGTTTAATCTATTCATAGCTTTCTCCTCGGGGGAGAATGTTGGTATGATATGTTAGATTAATATGTTGGCATCATAAAAAAGGGAGAGATTGTTGAGCTACGGGTCTAGGTTCTTTATTCTGATGACTCCAATTTGCATCTAAGAATTAATCTAACTGTATTATTAAGTAAGATTTCAAGAAACATCAACAGTGTGGATATGTCTTTGGATGAAGACTTTGGACTTAGACTAGATCCTCTTTTTATAATTGTAATTTTTCTAGGCTAAACTTTCTTAAAGATCAACTAGAAAAAAATAAAAGAGTCAAAACCGCAAAGCTTTGACTGCCAAGGATCTTTTCATTCAAATGAACTCGTTTTGTTCAATTGAATTCGATAGTAGCTTTGTTTTTGTTCAAAATAGTTTTCATTTGAATTGTCAATTCATTTTATCGATTTTTTTAGAAGAAAAAGACGATCTTACTTATTATTTTCATTCGAATGGTTTCCAAAAAAACATCCGAATGAATTTTATGTTCATTCGACCGATTCTATTAGAGAATCAAATATTACTTTTTATTCTTCTTTTTCATTTGAATGAATATGATATTCATTCGATCGATTTCTTCAGAGTAATCTAAATCTTTTTGGGATGCAATTCATCTGAACGATTTTCAAAATCATTCAAATGATTCTCATTAAATATTTTCTGCCTTGTCTCGTTAAATGTTCTTTAACGGTCATAACCTCTCAGTATAAAAGGGACACTTACAGAGTTTACTACTTACTTTCTGATCTCCAAAAATTCTTATAATCTCTCTCTAAAAACTCTCTTAACATACATATATATCTTTATAATCCTTTGCGTGAGAGATTGTTATTTGACATCTTGTCAAGCAAGCTTCTTGGTTAAGCTCTTTGAGATTCAGATCTTCCCACCTAAGAAGTTTAACTCATTTGTTGTTCATTCTAATATCTTCTATTTGAGGAGTGTAAGTTATATTTTAGTTGTAAACTTTTCTTCACTTGTAATTGCTGGAAACCTTGAAGAAAATTTCTAAATTATATAGAAGTTTGAGTTGGCACCTAAAGCTTGATGGTTAGTGAAAGACTCGAGTAGGTCTTCCTTATGTGGAACGTTTGGGGACTGGACGTAGGCAGGTGGGACCAAACTAGTATAAATCTCTGTGTCAGTCTTTGATTATCCTGTGAGTTAAAATTTTAAATTCCCACTTAGATCTGTAAACACATATTCACCCCCCCAGGTGTACTTAAGGACCAAAATGATAAATAGTTGGCAACATTTCTTTTGCCATTCAGTTTGCCAGTCGCCAAAAAAATAGAGAGGGAATGAATGGAGAGAGATTAAGGCTTGTGCCAACCCCGATCTTAAAGGAACGGAAACGAGAAAAGATTGTTTTGAACATTTATCATAGACTGACCATTTTCATTCATAATTTTTGAACATTTTGAAGAGATTGAAGATTTCGATTCGAGGTTGGTGATTTGTCTTTCATCTCTTTCATCATTTAAGGTTTGCATCAATTCTCATTTCCACTAATTGAAAGGCTTGCATTGATTCAGGTTTGCATCAAGTTGGGTTTGCAATGCTTAGGTTTTCTTTTATGAGGGTTTCCAAATAATTGGGTTTTTAGACAATTGGGTTTGCCACCAAAAAAAAAAGAAATTTTTTTCCCATTGATTAGGGTTTTCTTGTGCTTTAGGAAATTCGTTAACTAGGTATTGTAGCAATTAGGTTTTATGCTAAAGCGAAAAAAAGGGGGTTCATGCTTCTTTGAATTTTGAGATCACTTACTTGTCTTAATGTAGTTTACTTGCTCCCTCTAGCAAGGGTTTGAGTTCAAGCTAGTAAATATGATAATATTGACTGGATTTTTTTTGTTTCTTTTCTTTTTTCTAGTTCAAGTAATGAATACCACCTCTTTGATTTGCTTGTGCACATTGGTGATGTGACTGTTGTAGTATGTAATATTGACCCTATTGAATACTGCTATTTTGATATATCACAGTAATGGATATACTTTTCTTTATTTGGATTCCAATAACAGATCCATCTTCTTTGATTTGTATGTGCACTTTGGTGAGGCAACTGTTGTGGTATTTAACATTGACCTAAATAAACACTGTTATTTTGATATATTACAAAATGTTAGTAAAGCTGCATAGGCACATACACCTGGAGGTTAGCTATTGTGAGAGGTTTGAGTATATTAGTTGTGATTTAGATGTGCTTCAAATGTTTAACATGCATAAGCATACAAATGTGACTACGTATGCAATGCCCCCAAAATTTTAGAGCTGCCCAAATTAATTACTTATTGGTTAAGAGAAAAATGATGATGACTTTTAGTGACAATTGGGATTAGCATTTCGTGCTTGTTAGGTGTCAGCATGCCATCGTGACACCTTGCACTAGGGGGTGAGCACAAATTTGTTGGTTCGGTTTGGAGGCTGAATACCAAACCGAACCGACCAACCACGATTTGGGGGGAAAAAAATCAAACCATGGTTCAATGGTTTGGTTTCTATGGATCGAACGGATTGGTTTTGACGATTTAATCAGTTTGCGCCAAACTCAATTTTTGGCAAGGTTAGGCCCAAAAATTAATAGCTTATACATACTAATAAGCTCCAAAAAAAACTGAATTTTTTTTATCATAATTTATAACACTTAGTGAGATGTAGGCAGAAAGTGAAAAATGTGTGTTACATCAAGGGATTTAGGATTTATCCCATTTTATATGAGTGGTTAGATAACAAGGGTTAGTAAAAAAATAACTAGGATTAGGTAAAAAAATAGATATGTTATATTACATACGATTGGTTCGGTTTATGTGGTTTGAAAAAAATTCGAATAGAATCAATTGTACGGTTTGGAAAAAACATCAAACCAATTGATTTTTAGATCAGTTTGGAAATAGACGGATTGGTTGATGGGATTTTCACGTTTGGATCAGTTTCAACGGTTTAAATGCTCACCCCTACCTTGCATTTACTGAGGAGTTAGTGTTGATCACTTCTCCGATCGACATCTCGTGCTACCTATCATCATCGTACTTGTAACGTGTCACTATATCATCGTAACACGTTGTGTGTTTTGAGCCTCATCATGCTTTGATTATCCTTGTTGTGCTTACTAGGTGAAATAACACTGCCTTACCACTTCGTGCTTCGAGTCTCGTCATCCTTGCTAGGTGGCATAACATCGTACTTCTTCCTATCTCGTGCTTCCTATAAAATTCTATAAATAGCCCTATTATCTTCTTTCAAATAATTTCAAGCTATCTTTGACTTCTATCAATAGATATATAGATAGACAGATATATAGAGGATAGACAGACAGACAGACAGACAGATAGATAGATAGATAGATAGATAGATAGTGAGAGAAGAAGATTAACCGTGATTATGAAAGAATGATCATAGGGACTGATTTGAAAGAATTGTATGAGTGGTTTTTTCATGGATTTAGGTAGAGAGAATTCCATATCACTATTTATGCCACGTGATTATTTCTTAATGTTGCTCGTACTCCTAAACACTATTGTTAAGAAATTTTGCTCAAATGCTTGTCTTGAATGTTGGTAAAAATTTGGTGTTTGAAATACGTTTGTGTGACATGGCTTAATTACTTTTGACCAATGGCAACATTCTAGTGACTTGTATATGGGCATGATATGTTACGATATGATAAAGGTGAACTCTAGTGGTTCCCTTTGAGGATACTGAAAGCAAGATATTGAAGTGTTACACTTGTTGTGCAAATTGATTAAAATTGTTTATTAATTGTTCATGGTACTAAGTCACGGTTGTGTTGACTGTTTGACTGGCGAATACTTTGTCCCGAACTGTTTAGCGTGTTTGATTATGATCCTATGCTGCTACGAGTGCTTTACTTTCTGGGCTACCCAGCTCACCCACCTCCTCTTCTGTGGCCAACAATTCACTTTTCCAGTGCATATAATTATTTTGATAGGATATGCAAGTAGGGATGTGAGTGAGACTTTCAATTTTGGAGTTTAGAAATGTTCATAACTTAGGTAGCACTTGAAATCACTTTTAGTTTTGGTTTTCTGTTTCCAAAAAAATAAAAAATAAAAAATAAAAAATAAAAACTAAAAACCAAAACCAATTTAGTTTTTATTTTTTACAAAAACAAATAGGTGTTTGATTACTCAGCTTTTATTTTGAGTTTTTTCATTGGTGGTTTGCGGTGGTGGCCGATGGTCGTCGGCAGTGGTGGCCGGTGGCAGGCGGTGCCAGAGGCAGTGGGGCGGTGGCTGTGGCGATGAGAGGTGGCGGTGGTCTCAAAATAAAAACCAAAACTCCTAAATGGGAGTTTTAAAAAAAACGCCCTATTTTAAAAACTAATTTGCAAAACTGAAGGGGGAAAAAAATAAAACTGTGTGCTTTTTCTCCAGTTTACAAAACTGGAGAAAAACCAAAAACGAAAAGGAAATCAAACAGAGCCTTAATTTTAGTACTTGTAGTCTGAAGGGATTTTGTTGTAATTTTCTTGGTATATATTGAATTGTATGATCAGCGACTTGGGTCATCACGACGAATGTAGAAGCTGAAATGATGGTGCAACCAGATGTAGGACTACAAGTCAGGGGGTTGAACAGAATAGGGGTGAGACTTTTGACCCTTAACCTGTGGCTTTACTTTGACCTAATGGTGGTAAGTATGAAGTAGACGGTGGAGTTAATGAGGAGGGGTTTTATGAGTAGAATGCCAGGGTTAATGGTGAATAAGATGTTCAACAAAACGCCAAGGTTAATGATAAAGAGAATGGTGAACAGGGTGGAGATAACAATAGGCCAGTAGAAAAAGAGACAAATATGGAGGATTCATATAGGCAAATTTATGAAGATAATGATTAAAGAGCTGAGGTTGTTGTTAAGGACAATGATGATTATGTTAGAACAAGATGGCCTGGTAGATGAAACTATAAAAATCTATAATAATGACTTTCTGAGAATAACTCCGATGATGCCTTATTACATTGGAGGAAAAAGTAGAAGTCAAAGTCCATAAAATTTATGAAATAGATTCTCAATCTAAAAGGGGTCCAAACAGGAAAGTTGATTTTGAAGTAGGGTAAATCCTTCACGATATTCATCATTTTAGAGTTGTTTTCCAGGATTATCTGTCATTCGATCTTTGCGGTGGGAAATGGAATGAGAGATATCTTCTAGTGGCTGCTCACGATTGGGTAAAGGTAGCAATCTAGTGGATAAGTTTGCTTCAGTTGAAAGCTGATGGGTATTGGGCGGTTCGTGGTTAGGTTTCTGTCTTAGAGGTGGTTTTAAGACTCATGGTGCCTCTAGTTTGGTGGTGGTTAGGAGAGTTTGTGAACAAGTTCTCTTCTCCTTCTAAGGTTTTCTTTCTCCGCTCGCCTTTAATTGGTCCCCCCTCCCCCGTTCGCCCCATCTGCAGAAAGGTTGGTGGTTGTGCTTGCTGGTGGCGGTGGTTGCTACGTTGAGGGATAGGTTCTCACAGTGGTGGTGACCGATCAGATACCAGTAGTTCGATGTGCGCGTGTGAGTAACGAGACATTATCATGTAAGCTCAACAAGGAAGATTATCGGGACGCACAGTTGTGCATGCATAGGAGTGGCCTGGGCCTGTGGCTCGGTGGCATGGTTAACACTATTTTGGTTGACAACATGTGTTTGTAACGCCTCGATATTTCAAGACATTAATTATATATAAACAAAGGCTAAAAAATCTGAACAATATCCAAAATTCTCCAATTACGTATTCAGAACATCTAACAATAAGTATCCAAGAACATTAATAACTTTCACACCAACTTAAAAATAGTTACATGTCCTAAATTACTCCTACACGGAGTTCCAAAATAAATTCTAAATCCAAATAGTTCTCTCTTATTATAAATTCTTAAATAGTCATACACACTCTAAAATTGAACTACTAGCTCTCAGTCACACAAGTAGTCCCATAATCAAGTCTCCTCTACTAGTCACCTAAAAGGAAAGCAATAAGGGAGTGAACCAAATGCCTAGTAAGGTTACTCAACGGACCAACCAAAGGGGATACAGAAATATGTAGAGAAACCGAAGTTGCAGATGTATAAATTCTAACAGAACATAAGCAAGAAAGAATTATAAAGCAAAATATGTTTTCGTACAGAGACAGATACCAGACGAGCCATTCAGAAGTAAGGTCACACATGCAATCCTTGACACTTGAGATAAGGTTCAGAATATAAGAACAAGATCTTTAACTCATATTACTGAGGTAGCCTATGTTCCAATCCATGTTAGTAAGTCGCACACAAAAGCTTCACATACAGTGTCCCATGGCTCACAGGATTTTCTACACTTACGTTCAATAAAGTAGGCAAGAGACTACCAGTTGCCTAGACTACGTAAGATATGGATCATATACACCTCGTAGCCCACGACCCATAATTAGTATCACCATACTTATAAAATAATTCGAGTGGAGGAGTATTCAATTGATTTTTCAACTTATCAGCAGTATACTAATGTCAAAAAGAATAAAATCACGAATTCAGGTGAAGCTGCATCAACGAAGTCAGAGTTTGTGTGAACAAATTATAAATTAGATGAAGACACAGTACAACTGGACATGAAATTGGGGTTACACATTAGGTAGAATGCTCATGTATACAACTTTTTTCTTTGAGCTATAGAGTAGATGACTAAGAATCAAAGTTAAAGAAATGAAAGAATGGACATGATAAAGCATGCATGATACACAAAAGTGAATAATAGATCATGCCTTACATGTAAGGAGAAAAAGCACAAAGTTTTAGGAGTTAAATGCATAACAGACATCCGGCCTAAATGACATAGCACGAATGGCTTTCAACTTGCATGAAACATGAAGAACATTCTGTGAAGCGATGAAAGGCTTCCAATTCAAAATAAAAAATAGATGGTCAATACAGTGGGTTTGCATGCAAAGGACCTTGGGCAGTTCCAACATCAGAAAGGTGGAGACATGGTTTCAACATTCAATTAACCATATACTGCTATGCTAACCAAACTGATTCAACGAGCAGAAAAAATCGAAGGAGGACTTTACCCAACAAAACTAAATCTTTTGTTCAATTCACAAAGATAGCATTGTAAAGTGAAATACAACGAACCATCAATCTTTTGTTCGATTCACAAGGAGAACATTGTAAAGTGAAATACAACGAACCATCAATCTTTTGTTTGATTCACAAGGAGAGCATTGTAAAGTGAAATACAACTAACCACCAAAGTTTTAACGTAAGGAAACTTAACCATAAAATAATTTATCGACTCTAATGGAGATCAGCATTTTGAAAATTCCTACAAACATTGGATTGATTGGCCCACGCTGGTTCAAATTTCAAAAACAACAAACCTTTACTTCTAATTTCATATTAAATTCCAAAGTCTTGGGCTCTGTTTGACAACACTTTTGGTTTTGGTTTTCAGTTTCTAAAAAAAAAGAAAACTAAAGAGCAGTTTAATTTTATTTTTTTTACAAAAACAAGTGGGTGTTTGATAACCTAGTTTTTATTTTGAGTTTTTTTTTTTGATTACCCAATTTTTATTTTGAGTTTTTTTTATGGTAGTTTGTGGTGGCGGTGGTGGGGCGTGACGGTGGTAGTGGTCGGCGGTGGCTGCCGGAGGTAGCTGCCGGTCGCCGGCGGTGGTCGCCGGAGGTGGCCGCCGACCGCCGGTAGTTGCTAGCGGTGGTCTCTGGAGGTGGCTACAGGCCGCCGGCGGTGGAAGGGTAGTGGGGTAAAAAAAAAACAAAACTGAAAATCGAAACTCATATTTGGAGTTTTCAAAAATAGCCTTGGTTTAAAAACTGGTTTTTTAAACTGAAGAAAAAAAAACAAAAACTAGTTACCAAACGGGTTTATTTTTTCTAGTTTTCAAAATTGAAAAAAAAAACTGAAAAAAAAGCCCTGTCAAAAGGGGCCTTGATCTTCTTAACCAGTTTTAAATTTTTAGTCCTAAAAATAAAGATATCCAAAAGTTCTGATAAGGTTTCCAACTATCACAAAACAAGCATAGGATTCTTAATAAAACTCTCAATTTTAAGATCAAAATAAGATCTACCTCAATGCAATAACCAAAATTCCAAGAGATCTCTTCTTCTAGGTTGTTTGTAGGCTCCTGAAAAGTCTATAGTGCTCCTAGGCAAACCAATATATTGTATAAAAAAATATACATATTTATTTTCCTATAAAATATTAGAATTGTAAAATACCTATTAAGTCCAAAATTCTTTAACTTTTTAAATGGGTCAAACAAAAACTCAAATTTAAATTGGGTCATCTAATCCCAATAGTATAACCCAATTTTAAGAGAAAAAAATAATCTAAATTGTTTCTTACGCTCAAACTCTAAGAGAAAAAAAATAAAAAAATGCCCATGATGACAAAAGTTACATTTTTTTTTTGGATATAAGGCATTTAAATATTCGAGGTCTAACATCATCTCTTCTAGTATAAAAATTATGTCCTTAGAATTAAAGTGCACCTGGCATAAAAAAAAAGTTGCTAATAACCACATCGCATAGAGTCCTCAGGCTCCCAAGTGACATCCTCAATTTTGTGCTCTTACCATAAACTTTAACCAAAAATATGATTGAAGTTCGTACCTTAAATCTAACCGGATTACATTAGCTGTTATGAGTGGCATTTAAGCTTCCCTCTCGCGCCCTTTGTCTTTCTTTTCCATCGGCTATCTTGCAAGCCACTATAGTACAATACACGTTCAATTCTATAAACCATTATACTTAGAGGAAAAAATTGTATACACAAAATGTCCCTAAGATCCTTATTTTTCAAATCTGTCTACATAGGGCTCAATGACATATCACTCTACCAAATATAAATTCCATAACGTAAAACTATGAAATTCCATAACGTAAACCTATGAAATTATTGAATCGCGCCAAGTAAGTCCAACATGTCATTCCATTGTCGTTGGAATTACTGAACCTCAAACTTAAAAGCATTATTTGTTAGACAAACAAGTAATACAAGGTAGAGCGTATGCAGTGCCAAGACCCTAAGGCTTCCTAGAAAAAAAAAATACTTTACCAACTAGACTCGTTATACTAATTAATCACATTATAATTGCCAAGCACTTTGCCTTGCCATCTTTGCGCAAAGATCTTGGTGCATTCTCCCAAAATCTTAAGTGATGGCAGAAATCATCCCTGAAGACAAAATGAACCTTAATGCATAACCCTTACCATAAACTAAGCATCTTAGAGTCAGGCTGTAATATCCGGAACTTTGGGAGCCGATTAAAATAATCATTTGGGCTCCGAAAAATAAAGGGGCACTAATTTTGAGCAATGCTCGGGTATTAGAAGCTTGTGGAAGCTTAAAAAAATTTTGGGACAAAAATGTAAAATTTGAAAATTTGGGGGCATTTTCGTAATTTTAGAAAACTTTGGGGGCATAATTGTAAATTAAATTTTGATGATGAAAGGCAATAATATGAGTGATATTGTGTGTTTAGTGACATTTGATTTAATTAACAAGGATTAGAAAAATTTTAGGGCTTAAATGCAATTATACAAAAGTTTGGGGTTTTTTTTGAAAATATATAAAGTTTGGGGTCATTTGTGCAATTTTATAAAGAAAATTTAGAAGTTTTTTTTAGGGTTGCCACCACCTACTTGCTTTCATGACTCAGCTAACTAAAACTATTTAATAATGGGTGGATAAAGAGATTCGGGTGAGGATGAAAAAGAAAAAGAAAAGAAAGAAAACAAAAGAGAAGAACAAAACAGGAATAAAGAAGCAGGAATGAACAGGAGGAAAAAAAATAGAGAGGGGACCAAAATAGAGAAGAATTCGGAGAGAGAGAGAGAGAGAGCGCTTCGCAGGGGAAGCTTGAAGGTAATCTTTTCCCCCTCCTTCCCAGTTTGCAATTGCATATTTGGTAGTGTGTTGAAGCTTCGTGCAAGGGAGTTGCCGTGAAGATGGTTGGATGGTGGGGGAGCCTATAGGTGTTCATGTTGATGTTCTAACTTTTACATGTGTGTAAATTGCGTAAGTTTGTGTCAAAGTGTGAGTATGAGGGGAGGGGATGAGTTTCATTAAGTTGTGTGCATTTTTCAGCGTATAATCGTGGGACTGTGTGCGTGTGTATGTAGGTGATTTACTGTGTGTTCCTAGTTTATAGGTAGCTGGGTTTTTCAGGTTATGCGAGGTGGTTTCTGTGGGTATGTGTGCGTGTATGTATGATATATAGGAGTATAAACGTGTATTGGTGTGTGGGTGAGTGAATTTGGGTGGGCAGTGGATTCAGGTGTGTGTTTAAAGTGAGTGAATGTGTGTAACAATGTATAGTTGTGATTCATGTGTGTGTGTATGTGTAATTTAAGTGTATAATTGAGTGGAAGTGAGTGTAATTAGGATAGCGTAATGGGTTTTAGGGTTTTGGAGTGTGGCTAGGTAAATCAGAGTGTAATTATGGTTGTTGGATGTATAAGATAGGTTACGGCAGCCGGAGGTTGAAGATGATGCGTGTGATTGAGGGTGTAATACTATGTGTTTCAATTTGAATAGTGAGTGTAATGGTCACTAAAGATAAAAATCAACTAGGCAGTTTTTAATCTTATTTTTTATAAATAGTTAAGGCCAAAATTAGACAAAATACAAAACTGTTACCCCCAATATGTTTTCGAGATGTACTCTCTGGATTTTTTTTAGAATTTTCGGAGTCCGCAAAGAGTGCTAAATTGGGGTACCAATTAAAGAACTTTATCGATTTATTTAGCATATCAGACCAAATTATTTTAATTTAAAAATTTTATGGAAGCCCTATTTTACAGATACGATTCATTATCTAAAATTTTGGGCCATTACAAGGCCGATAGGTATTTTCGCGAAACTGGCCTTTTAGCGCTCGGTCAGGACAGCGGTTCAGAATTTTTGGGCAAAATTTTTAAAAAATACTTTTTAGGTCATAAATAACATCAGGATGTTTAAAATAGTGTTTTAAGATATTTTTTCGGTGCCGAAAACCCCCAGGGGTGTTTTGGTAATTTACCAGCCGAAGGGGTATTTTGCTAATTTTACCTATAAAAGGTATTTTGAAGGAAATTTACATACAGTAAGATTATTTTTGTGACTTTACTTATGGAAAAGTCATTTTGAGAATTAAAGTGTAACGGGGGGTATTTTGGTAATTTGCCACCACGAAGGGGTATTTTGGTAATTTGACCTAAGAAAGGTATTTTTGCATAAATTTACATATGGAAAGCTTATTTTAGTGATTCTACTTATGGGTAGACCGTTTGGGTGATTTAAGTCCGAGAGGGGCATTTTGATAATTTTACACCCTAGGGGTGTTTCGGTAATTTTACATACCCGGTGCAGGGAGGTTCATTTTGGGAGCATGTGTGAGTTCGTATTAAGTTATAATTTTGTTTTGTAGGCTGTATTCTAATGGTTTGATTATTTCGTTTAGGTTAAAGCTAAAGACTTCCGGTTAGGATAATTTAGCTGCGGATCCAGGTAAGGGATTCTATCTAAACCTCGAGAAAGGACTTTTGTCCGAACCCTTATTTGATTACTTGTACTCGTCAGTACTCCTTTGAATTACTTATGACTAATGTCGAACTCTGAAGTTATGTATTGATATTAGCATGTTCTTGCCCAGAAAACCCTAATATTGAACTTGAATCGGTTATTTGGAAATCTTGTGATGCTCGCATGTTATTGCGGGCTGAGCAAATTTGATAATTGTCTGTATCCACTCTCCCGAATTGTTGTGATTATATTCGATAATTATTCGCTTTCGTTTTGTTGTTTATCTGTGATTTTTCTTCCGAAATTCTGATTTCTTCTGAATTGTTATGTCTAAATCTGATATCTGTTCGTAATCGTTTTTGTTATTTATCTGTGATTTTTCTTCTGAAATTATGATTTCTTCTGAAAATCCCGAATGCTGACTTATGTCAGTATGGTAATTGTTATGAGAACCCGAATTGATTTCAAGGATATGAGCTTATGTTAACGCTCATTGATATTGTTAATTTTTGTGTTGACCTGGGTACCCGTTTAGTGGGGAGGCAGTATAAGGCTGGTTGAATCCTGCATGAAACGCAGGCTAGTACCCAAGTGGACTAGTAATTATTTAGTACATCATGCATGAGTACACTATATGAGCTTGCCATAATGGCATTGCAATCGCCCAGGATCAACATTGATTTTTGATTTTTTTTAGCTAGAATGATTTGTACTTGGGTTGAAAGCCCTTGACAAACTTTCATTGTACTTAGCTGGAAGGATTTGTACTTGGGTTGAAATCCCTTGACAAGCCTTTATCGTATTATCTTATTTGATTTCTGCTTAGGTTTAAATCCCTCAGAAAATCTTGCTGTATTTTCGAAATGAATTTCTGCTCGGATTGAAATCCCTTGAGCAAGGGAAATTTTCGTGGTACTCGAAAATGTGGACTTGAAAAGGATCTTTTATTGATCGTTTTGGATCTGTTCTGATTGTTAATATTTATTTTGATATCTATTTCTGATGAACTTTGCTCAGTTTGGGTAATTATTAAATTTTGATCGTTCGAAGTGTCTTAAAAATCATCGTCGGTTGGATTTTTTGGAGTCGTGTTATAATCTCTTTTTTAGTCCTTGTACGACCTTACTGAGCTCTCAAAAGCTCACCGTTCGTTTGACTCCCTTCTGCAGGTAATGATAAGCTATAGCAGGTTCGGGAACGGGTTAAAGTCTGCGTGAGGTTCCGGTGAGCCCATCACTATTAAGTAATGAGGCTCCTGCGCGAGTTGGTACTGTCGATTCATTCATAAGGACTCGAGTTGTAAAGAACTTATATTTTAACAGTTTGAGTTCGAGCAGCCTTATAAGCTTGCATTTGAAGAATGTTGAGATAGCATCAGATTAGATGTTGTAAAGTATGTGTTAGTGAACAGATATGACAGGTTTGATGTGATCCGGTAGGTTAACGACCCGGGAGTTCGGGAGAGGCGAAGCTCCGGATTTTCGGGGGCGTTACACAGGCCAAATATCTCACTTCAAAATTTAGATTATAGCCAATGCTTTCCAAACTGAGAAAAACATGTCAGCCTTCTTCCTCTTTCTCCTCTCCTTCTTCTTTGGCATTGCAAATGATATTATGAAATACGAATCATATATCATTATTCTTAACAAACTCATATAGAAGGGAGAACTTACAATCATACATATTCTTAAACAAAACAAGTTTCTCGATTAGCCAACATAACCCACGTTGTAATATCATTATCACGTGTCATATTACCTAATTCCTGTTAAACTTATTGGTTTTTTCGTGCCAGGTGCCCTAATAAATAGCCCAAATATAGTTCACTAGAGGTCACAACTTTTGACGTATGCATTTCAATGTTGTCTTACTTCATTGTGACTCATGAAAGAGGTTGAGCAACCAATATTCCACACCTTCAGTACCCCACAGTCACTAACAACCAAAATAAAGCAATCTCACATATTGCTCATAGATTTGCTTGAATAACACATCTAAAAAGGTTAATCTAATGCAGTTTCAATAGTGAACCTAATATCACAAATTGGCCCCTTAGGAAATATCCTTGAAGCCTTTATATAATGGATAACCCATAAATTTGATCAAAACCTTAAAAGAATAGCTCACTGACACCAGATGAAACAAATACTTGAGCATTTTTTTTAATATTCCTTTTGAACCGATCCTTGTCATATAAAACTCCAACTTATTCAATATACTAACTAAAGCTAAATAGATATCCACATTAAGCAGAATGGTAACATTGAATTAGAAACCTTAGACCAATGAAGGCCCTCCAATAAGCAGAATCATGCACCACTTTGGGTCAAAAAGCCAACAGAAAACAAACAAAGTGAAAACATACCAACTCAACCCAACTTCCTTCTTGTATGTCTTATACGAATGGTTTTGGCATTTTTGAACCAAATGAACTACTTGATTACGAATTGCAATCTTAAGTAGCCATTGTGACACTAATTTGCTGAGCATTATAAGGAAAGATTTTTTATTTGTATCTGAGCGCTACATAACTATGCTGAGATGAGGGATCAAACCTTACTTACCATGCTGTAGAGCACACATAAACGGAGTCATTAAGAAGACGACAACACATTGAAGAATTTCATACAACATTCTTATAATAGATGTAAACTAGTTCAGTATAAACTTAAAATGTGACAAATCTTAAACTTTCAAATCCTAAACTTTCCATCACTAAAAAATTTCACCAGCTCATTATGTGAAAGAAAACACTCTACACACGATACACATCACCATCCTCATCAAAAGTCGAACATGCAGAGCACCATACCAAAGAATTGAGCACAATAGCAATTGCCAAAAGTCAAATATCCCCATGAAGAGGGTCGGATTGGTTCCTTTAGCATAAAACCTTGCTCAAAAGTCCTGTAAAAGAACAATAAGTGAAGTTTAATCAACACATCCAATAATAGTGACTAGATTTAGTTTTATTGTATATATACATTTTTTTTAAGAGGCAAGCATCTCTAAGTCGCCAATCATTTAGAGCAACTTTGCATAGCAGTTACAAGCACCAGATTACACCCTTAAGGTGCCTGGTCATCTTGAACCACAAATTCATGTAAGTTAACTACCACTGAGTCTACAGACAAGTGTTTTGTAACTCATTGAAGAAAAGTTTGATTTTAGTTGGCCATAATTACTAAAAAGAAGAAGAATTTGTTTTTAACAAAAAACATGTCAACTCATTCAACCACACGCACCTTAGATGTCACTTAAGTCATTCTTTTGTCGGTTGACACTACTATAGTTTCTTAGTCAATATGAGTTGTGGCTGACATCTTTAAGGATTGGAAGACATATTAACTGCTCTAACTAGGCTTTTTCGTTGTTAAGACATAATTTAAAGCCAAACTAAAACCCCCCACTCCTATTCTTTTCTGGCAAAGATCCTCAAGATTAAGGATGAACTGGGATGTTTCATCACATAAATTCATTTCCCGAAGAACAAAAACTCCCTAAGGGTTATCATACCAATTGTTATTGCTAAAAATTTAATCGGGAACCACAGCCAGAGAATAGACCTACAAGGCAGAATACAGAATGATTACCGAGAGGGGTTCTAGTAGAGGAACTCTCTGATACTTAAGTCAGAGTGTAGCTAACAACGTAGAACTCTGAAAAAGCAACAAGGCACAAGGTGTGTGAAGTCGCCTGCGTACCTGGGGGTAACCCCTTTATATAGTTCTAGGCAGAAGACTACTAATAGGTTTGTGAATCTAGACGACTGGGCCTTGGACCAGATAAATTAGGATCGCATTAGGATCCTTGGGGATCACCTCACAACCCTTTCCTTATTATGTTAGGATCCTTCTAGGATCGTAGTTCTACCAATATAGTTACCCCTAAATCCCGGATTTACTGGGTTGACCATGAGTCAGCCCTGCCATGTGTCATCCCCTTATTGGGGGTGTATTTTTAGCTATATCATAACGTCATCTGCTTTTATCAGCGGTCGCAAATGTCATGACCCAAACCCACGGTGAGCCCATGAACTAGATCCATGACCGGCCACAGGCCCATTCAAACATCCACTCAAGGCTCTGCCAAGCCTACTATAACCTGTACTAAGAATTCATTCCAACCTGCTAAATTCTAAAACAATTCATTGGCTATTATAAGCGTCACATAGAATTTCCTCAACAATCAATTTAAAATTCTCACTTACAAGTCATTAACAACTATGAAGAAATTTGAGGAGACTTAAGCTCTCTACAGTAGTTCATTCTAATTAACATCCATAAAATAAAAAATTATTATTGTTAATAAAAAAATCATTATTCTAATGGTTATCTTCTAACGTCCCTTTCTCGTGTTGCTCATAAGGATCTGCCTCCCCTAGGTCATCACCTAAAAAATAAAGAATGAGAGAAAGCCTAGCAAGTACACAAACCATGTTCCTAAAATAAGTTGGATTTCAAACATGCCATGGGTTTCTTTTTCGACTCAGAAATCACTGTTATATATATGTGTGTGTGTGTGTGCGCGCGCCCGCCCGCCCGCAACACACACATTTACACAAAAGGTTCTCAAATCAAAGTATACCATCAAGAAAATACACACACACACACACATTTACATAAAAGGTTCTCAAATCAGAGTATAACATCAAGAAAACTCATTTGCATCTATCACAGATAATCCGTGCTTAAGTGTGCTGCGGTCAGCGTACAAACCCCCCTGACTAGGGCCCAAAATCCCTTCTACACCTAGGATAAATAATTCTGTGAATTTAAGGACAAACCACAAGCAAAAGTGTTGTGTATCAATGTACAAGTCCCGTTGACCATGGCCAAAAATCCAACTTTCCCCGTTAGATATGGGGCACAATAACCAAGTCAAGTTCACCATCTCATTCAACAAGTACCCAGTGTCAATCAACTAATCACATAACAGTCCATGGCATTTTTAAATCAATTTCTCATTAAACGATTTAACATGAAGCAGATGCAATACAAGAACTTCAAAAACTTTTATTGATTAAATCATGTATACGTTTATATATTTTGCAAATAGAGTATATAGAGGAACATGACATGAGTACTTACCTGGATAATTAAGCAGTTCTTGTTCCCAAGCCTGCCCTAGTGCTTGTCTATCAGAACCTAAATCATTAATCATCCAAATGTAATTTATTACCGTTCAATTATGCCTAGGTGCTAAATCTCCTCAAAGTGAGTGAAATTACCAAAATACCCCCGGACGTGTAAACTTACCAATTTACTCCTGATGCCTAACGTACCATTACACACCCAGAATAACCCAAAACATCTTTTTGAACAATTAGGTGGGTTTTTAGGACAATAATGACTTTTCTGGGAATTCTCCATTCGGAACCCTAAATCGCTCCTTAAATTGAGCGCTAAGGTTCCTATTTCAAAAATATATGAAACGGCACCAGAATGCCACAAAATTTTAGAAACTCAAGCGCGTCAGTATGTTTAGATTACTGTAAAATTTACGGCTAAAAATAATTTTGTTTACTATACCAAATAATTCAAAAATATGTTTTCAAAATAAAATCATTTCAGACCTTTCTCATGCTCAGAAAAATTCCACGTCAAAGGTTTCGCAAAATTAATAGGAGTTTTAGGTTTGTACTTTGGCAAAATCAAATCTCTACTCTTCATCATCTTTCCCAAAAATAGTGACTACTCATCAAACCTACTATTCATCATCTTTCTGGGAAAGTGCACTTTTGCACTTTCTAGAAAATAGTGACTACTCATAAAACCTCTATTATTCATCATCTTCCTCACCAAATTAGCCTTAACCCTAGTTTTTTTTTATTCCCTGTATTCTCCTTTATCAATAGTTCCACTCCCTGCCACGGCTACCCCATGGCCACTATGGCTGCTATGGCAGCCTATATATATATATATATATATATATATATATATATATATATATATATTTACAATCCAATCGCACCACCCTACCATAGCTGACCTTGGCAGCCTCTCCTTCTCCTATTTTCCTCCTCTACATTCATCTAAACATCACAACGATTCACACACAATGCTCCTAAAACAGCTGCCCACTCGGTAGCCCTTCTTCTTTTCCCTTCTCCCTTACTTAGCTCGCACATATAAAACACATTATAAAGCACCCACACGGCTGCCCATGGCAGCCCCTTCCCTTCCTCTTTTTCCTCACATCAGTAGCCCTCCAACGCACCACTACACAACCCACAACACCACGCCAACAGCCCTTACATGGCTGCCACACGACAACCTTTTCTTCTTTCCTTTTCCACCTTTGCACACAAACAAAAATCACAACAGCAACATCCCCTCTTGCTGTTGTTTTCCACTATCCCTTTCATCCCTTTCACGGACACAAACAACCATACGCACTGCCGTAACCCTCAGACGGCTATCCTCGGCAGTCTCCTTTTTCCTTATGCCTTTACTCGCATAACCCGCTATCATTGACTTCACAAACAACACAACACTCCTAATGCATAATCACCTACATCACGATTGCCCTATGGTAGCCCACATTCACTCATTAACCCCCTCACAAAAACACCAACAATAATCACTAAATTTACATACCAAAACATCTATAAAACATTCAAATCATGGCTAAAATTAAAAAAAAGGCCTAGGAAATTTTTTTACCTTGAATATATCCTTTGGCCTAGCTTGGTGTTTCCCCTCCCTTCTCTCCCTTTTTTACATGAAACAAGGGCCAACAAATTGCTAGGACGACTGCTCTTTCAAGGCTCTCTTTAATACGGTTGCCATAGATTGAAAGACTTCTAACACCCCCCCCCCACACACTTAGGGTAGGTTTGACACTCTTTTTTTGCCTCTTTTTTTCAGTTTTAAAAATTGAAAAAAAGGAGCGTTTGGTAACCATTTTTTTTCAATTTAAAAAACCAGTTTTTAAACTGAAGAGTAAAAAAAAAACTCCAAAAACTGGTTTTTTTTTAGACCACCACCACCACCTTCCCACCACCGGCAGCCACCTTAGGCGACCACCGCTGGAGAATGTCGGCCGCCAGTGACCACCGGAGACTGCCGGCAGCCACCTCCGGCCGCCGACGACCACCGTCGGAGACTGCCGGCAGCCACCACCGGCCACCGACGACCACCGCTGGAGACTGCCGGCAACCACCTCCGGCCGCCGGCAACCACTGACAGCCACCTCCGGCCGCCGGCGACCACCGCCAGAGACTGTCGGTAGCCACCACCGCCGGTGACTACCGGTAGCCACCTTCAGCCGTCGGCCACCACCACCACCACCGCTACGCCCCACCACCGCAAACCACAAAAAAAAAAGTCAAAATAAAAAGGGTTACCAAACACCAAAAAAAAAACCTAAAAAAAAAAGGGGTTATCAAACACCCACTTGTTTTTATAAAAAAACAAATTAAGCTGCTCTTTAAAAAACTGCTCTTTAAAAACTGAAAACCAAATTTTTTTTTTTGTCAAACGAACCCTTAGTTATTGTTCTCATTTCACCCACACTCTTGTAAAAAGACTATAACTAATTTTAGATTAAGGTTTAAAACAAAGTTTTTGTGGACTAAATAAAATTTCGGGCATTCTAGGCTCCCCACTTCATCAATTTGCAACTTAAAAGCATTTGAAATTGTCACTAAATGACACAATCAATACTGCTAGCAATAATTGTCGCTAAAGACCCCAATTAATGTATATTACCACAACTGTCACTAAAGGAATAACTAAAATTCTAAGGTTCACAGTAGCCCGTATTCGAGGTGCAGGGTATTACAACAAAGTAGGGGAAAGCACAATTATCCATAAAAGACAGCTAAATGCGCGAACTCAATAGGCTAACAAATCCCTTCAGAAGTTGTTTGAATTCTCTATTTGGACCATTTGCTCGCGCTCTCTGCCTACCTAAGGCCAATCATTTTGGACGTTTTAACTGGGATTAGTTCGTCTGAGTAGAAAGGAGACAGTCTTGGTATTCTGCTCGAGCAGAGTGCTCGGATAAGATTCTGCTCGGGCAGATGGCTTTGCCCCTTTTGTGATTTGTTCGAGCACAAATGGGATAAAATTGAAACTCTGCTCGGGCAGAGTTCTTGGATAGTATTCTGCTTGAGCGGATGCCATCACCCCCTTTGTTCTTCGTCGGGTAGAGTACTCAGATGACATTATGCTCGAGCAGATGCCTTGCCCCTTTTATGCTTTGTCTGAGGATAAAGGGAAAAATTGAAACTTTGTTTAGGTAGAGTGCTCATACAACATTTTGCTAGGGCAGATGCCTTTACTCCCTTTGTGCTTTGTCCACACACAAAGGGGATAAAATTGAGACTCTGCTCGAACAAATGCCTTTAGCCCCTTTGTGCTTCATCTTGGCAGAGAGGGGATAAAATTGAGACTCTACTCGGATGATATTCTGCTCGGACAGATGCCTTTATCCCCTTTGTGCTTCGTCTTAGTACAAAGGGGATGAAATTGAGACTCTGTTCGGGTAGAGTGCTTGAACGACATTCTGATCGAGCAGATGCCTTTGCCCCATTTGTGCTTCGTCTAAACACAAAAAGGATTAAATTGAGAATTTGCTTTGGCAGATGCCTTCCCCCTTGCTTCGTTCGAGCATAAAGGAGATGAAATCGAGACTCTCCTCTAGTAGAGTGCTGATGGCATTCTGCCCGGGCCGATGCCTTTGCCCTTGGGCGCTTCCGAGGTTCACAGTGTCACATATTTCTAACACAATAAAATTATCTTGGGGGGGAATTTGAATTTTCATGACCTGAGATTGAGACACGTAAGGAGAAGATGAATTGTTATGCCTTTTGAGGAGCGGTTACTAAGGAATCCTCTATAAAAGAGAAAGACTTTTTTCATTTTTTACTTTGCTCAAAATTTCAAGTGTTTTGCTCTGCATCAAGTAAGTTCTTTTTCCATCTCCTTTTAGTTTGGCACTTTCATTTTAGTATCTTCAAGTCTTGCGATTTGAAAGTATGTCAGAATCGCTTGATAGTGTAAGCTATTCCGAAGAAGTCATCACTGGGCGAGCTCTAACATCTCAAAGTGAGGCTAGCCCTTTAACCCATAATCTTCTCAACCTTTACCCCCTAAAAAATGAGTTAGGCGAGGTGAAAGACAAGGCTGAGGATAAGGAGAACCCTTAGCCTTGGTTCACTACTGATGATAAACGGAATAAGATGATCAAGAAGGAGTTGAAGGCACTTCTCAATACTTTACCATGAAAAAAGGTTGCTTGAATCCCAGAGTTGTATGAGCCTGCCAATTACGGGACTGATTAGGAGCCATGTATCTATGATGAGTAATTTAGATCAGGCTACAGACTTTTTTTACACCTGTTTGCCCTCAAGATGTTCGACCATTACAAGATGGTGCCTGGCCAGCTCGTACCCGATCGCTGGAGGAAGCTGGTAGGTCTCTTCTACTTGGTCAAGACTTCGGTTTACAAGGCAGATCCCATGGACTTCATGGAAGTCTTCTTCGCGCTCTGCTTTGTTAAGGTGTGACAAGTAACCTTGGGTGGTATTACATTTATAGTAGGCAACAGCTTCTTAGGGTGGCCCCAAGTCCAATAAGGGCTGGCATTCTAGATACTTCTTCTTTAGTCGCCAAGGCAAACAACCTTTGGGATTCGACAAGAAGTGGAATGCCTAATGCAAGGAGCTTGAGAATAAAGACAAGCGTGTTCCTAACACCTTGATGAAGCACATACTTGATCACATCAGGTTGAAAATGGGGTCTTTTCATTGATGAACCTCTCACAGAGGGAGATCTTGAGTAGGGGAAGATCATTCCACGCAAGCCCATACTAGAGGGTTTTCCAGTTAACCTTCCACCCCACACTTCTACTGGCGGGTCTTCCACTAGGACTGCACATTGTAGGTAGATATTATCTGTGCCTTTTGTCTATACCTTGTGCATTTTTCTAACTCTTCCACTGTTATTCTGATAACTTTACTCTTGTGCAGAAATGGCTAGGGACAGTGGAAAAGCACAAAAGACTGGCTTTATAGGCGCCCTTCAAAAAGCAAAAGGAAAGAGGAAGGAGAAAGAACCCTCCGTTGAGCTAACCCTGCTCTGAAAAGGGCCAAAGTTAGCCTCCTTGAACTGTCTCCGCAAGTTATTGAATGGGTTTTTATTGAGGAGGATCCTATCTTTCAGCCTAGGTGGACTATCAGGTAGTGTGACACGGGGATGTCGAAAAACCACATTTTTTAGCAGCACCTCGTGTATGGTGTCCTTCCCAGAGACATGGAGATTTTTGTGAACCAGACACACAAGTCTTTTACCCAAGCTGTGTACTTGGTAAGGGCTCGATTGACTTCCCTTACTTTTATAACTTTAATGTTCTTCTGCTCATAATTGGTTTTGTTATGACGCAAAGATGCTATCTCGCTTTGAGATGGCTAGGGAGGTAGCTGCCCAGGAGTTTAAGAAAATATGCCCTTGCCAAAGTTGAAGAGGCTGCTAAACATTCGCAAGAGTTGGCGAAGAGAGAATCAAATCTTCTTGCTCAAGTTAGTAACCTTGAGAAGAGAATAGAATGGTCAAAGAGGAGGGAGGCTGAAGCTAGAGAGAGGCATCCATGACTACTTTAATGGAGACACTGGGAATGAATGGATAAAGAAGCACACTGAAGATGGCCTACAAATCTATGAGTTGGGCTTTCAAAAGGCCAAGGAAATGTTTGCCTAGCGTTTTCCTGATATCCCCTTGGATGATTTCGTAGTGCCTACATTTGGATCCCCATACGGAGAGACTATCATGCCTTCCGGTTGCCTCTTAAGCTGAGAAGGATGACCAGCCTGGCTGCCCCCGAGCCTTAGAGTAGCCATTACATTTTTCTGTACTCAAGGTTCGTTTTGATATTTTTATGAAGTATTTTTTATGCTCCTTGAGGGCTTGTAAGCACCTTTTTAAATTTTATCACCACTCTTTTGAAGGGTGTTGATCTATGTTATCGTAAGTTTATCAGCTTGTGCCATCCACATCTCATAGCATTGTATTTACTTTGACGTGAACTCTTATTGTTAGTTAAGAGCTGGCAAAGAAGTCTCGCACTCTTGCTTGGCCAAATTCCTTCCGCCAAGGTGCTGCCTACATATTCCCTTGTGCACTTTTTGCAAAGCGTAGGGTCTTTGTGGATCACAGACATTTGAGATAGAGAAGGCCGAAGGACTTCTTGTAAGCACCCCTTCTACTAAGGCATATCTAGCAACTTTGGCATGGAGGTTGCGTACTTCATTTCTTTCGCTGGGTAATCATCCTGTTGAGAGATACCTGATGATGAGATCCATCCAACATGGCTCTTGATCCACCACTTTGACATCAACCTTAGGGTTAATGCTTCGCTCCTTGAGGAGCTCAATATAGACGCTGCGCGGGAATTCTGAAACTTCTGTCGAAGCAAGCCTTGATAATGCAACTACTTGTGTGTTTTGATCTCAAGGAATTTGGCATATAATGAAGTTCTTGAACTTTGATGCCAAAGTTTTGACTATCTGGAGGTATTGGATCATTCTTTTGTCCCTGGCCTCGTACTCCCCCAAGACGTCATTGACCACTAACTAGGATTCACTGTATACCAACAATGAATCCACCTTCAGGGCAGAGCTAACCTTATTCATGCGAAAAGAGCTTCATATTCTGCTTCATTGTCGGATGCCTGAAAATCAAAGTGGAGTTCATACTCAATCACAAATTTCTCCGTTCTAACTAGGATGAGACCTGCACTGCTGCAACTGAGTGATGGAGAGCCATATACATAAAGGTTCTAATGATTTTGATATTCAGAGATGATTAAATGTGAAGGGTCTTCAGGCATCGTACACTTAACAATGAAATTTGAAAAGGCTTGAGCCTTGGTCACAGTTCACGGTCTATAGTGGATATCAAACTCCACCAACTAGTTCACCAATCTTTCTAATGCTTCGGGGTTTTGCAAGATATTCCTTAGAGGCTGATCTATTAATACCACGATTGTGTGAGACTGAAAGTATGGCCAAAGGCGTCTTGCTGACATAATGAGGTCTAGGGCCATCTTATCGATCTTCAAGTACCTTGTCTCTATGTCTTGCAAGACCTTGCTTACATAATAGATTGACTTCTATGTTATTCTCCTCCCTGACTAGAACGACACTAACTACAACTTCACCAATAGAGAGGTAAAGGAACAGATCCTCTTCGCGGAATGGTTTGGGAAGGAAATGAGAGAGGCCAAATATTCTTTGAACTCGTTAAAAGATTTTTGACAGTCTTCCGTCCAAGTGAAGTCTTTCACTCTCCCTATGGCTTTGAAAAAAGGTAAGCATTGTTTGGCTGACTTAGACATGAATCTTCCTAAAGCTGTGACTCAACCCGTAAACTATTGAACTTGCTTGATAATCTTGGGTGGTTTCATGGCCTAGATAGCATGCATCTTTTCTGGGTTAGCATCGATGTCGCACTGTGAGACCATGATGCCTAGGAATTTTCCTAATGCAACTCTGAACGCGCACTTCGGTGGGTTCGACTTCATGTTGTATCGCCTAAAGGTGTTGAAAGTTTCTTTGAGACCCTCGATATAGAGGTCGACCTTGACACTCTTTACCAGCATATCATATACATTGACCTCCATATTTTTGCCAATCAGGTCATGAAAGATCATGTTCACTAGACGTTGATATGTAGCTCCGACATTCTTGAGCCCAAAGGGCATCACCTTGTAACAATATAGCCCTCGCTCTGTGATGAATGAAGTCTTGGGAAGATTATCTTTAAGCATCATGATATGGTTATATCTGAAGTAGGCATCCATAAAGATGAGTAGCTCGTGCCCTGAAGTAGCGTTGATAAGGATATTAATCCTTGGGAGTGGATAGCTATCCTTCGAGTAGGCTTGTTGAGATCCATGAAGTCGATGCATATTCGCCATCTGCCACTTGATTTTGGAACCATGACGACATTGGCGATCTTGTCTGGATAATGGATCTCTTTAATGAACCCAATGGCCAGTAGCTTACGACTTCTTCCTGAATCTTATCATGTTTCGTGGGTGTGAAGGTTTGCTTCTTTTGCTTGATAAGCTTCTTTAATAGATCAATGTTAAGTCGGTGTGTGATCACTCCAGGATCAACTCCAGGCATATCTGCCGTGGTCCATGCAAAAATGTCCGCGTAAGTTCATATAAGGTCAATAAGCTTGAGCTTAAGTTCCTCTTTAAAAGTCAAACCTACTCAAACGATCTTCTCTTTGACTCTGAGATATACCTCAATGTTTATGAGATCCTCAACTGGTTCGCATCTTTGCGCCTTAGTCTCATCTTTGAGATCCTCAATGATGAGCGCCTCCATATTCTTCACCCGGCATGACACTATGTAGCATTGTTGGGCCATTATTTGGTTGCCCTTGACTTCTCCAACTCCATGCTCTGTGGGGAATTTCATTTTGAGATGATATGTAGATACTATCGCTTTTAATTATTTTAGGTAGTCCGTCCAAGTATGGCGTTGTACGCTGATGGGACACGTACCACCACAAAATCTAGCATTAGATTGGCTTGAGCTCAAAGCATGCCTATCACAATGGCAAGTGGGATGACACCTTCAACTGTGATCAGATAATTGGAAAATCCATAGAGCGGTGTAGCCATCTTACAAAACGATTGGTCGTAATGTTCATCTTTTTGAAAGCTTTATAGAACAGGACTTCAGCTGAACTCCCACTGTCGATTAAGATGCATTTCACATTAAAACTCCTATACTCTGAGGGTGATGACTAGTGAATCATCATGGCGGGTCTTCATGTCTCCTAGATCATCATTTGAAAAGAATATTGCAGGCGTGAGCAAAGTCCTCTGTTTCTTGCTTGAGGGCTAGCTAATTATGCACACTTCTCTTGCGAGCCTGTTCGGACGAGCCTCTTGCTGCAATGCCTCATTTATGGTGTTGATCATGCCCGCATTCTCTTCTCTTTCTTCTCTTTCCTCGGTGACTGGGGTCGCTTCTCTTCGGCCTTCTTTGCGTGCCACATACTGCTTTAAGTGTCCGCACTTAATCAGGCCTTTAATTGCTAGCTTGAGCAATTCACAACCATCAACCGAATGTCCGTGATCATTGTGAAAATGACACCATAGGTTTTTGTCTCTTTTACTTGGTCGGGATCTCATCTTCTCTGGCCAATTGAAGGCCTCTTTGTCTTTGATGTGATGTAATATCTGGGACAGTTTAACATTGAGCAACGTCAAGTTCTTCAGATCGAACGGATCTTTGAGGCATCGCTCGTTGCGTTTTCAATGTTTGAGCTTCTTCCCATTCTCTGGACTTCCTTTGCGAAGCCACTTTCTTTGCTCTTCCCAGGTACTCTTTTGCTTGGATGTATTTGTTTTATCGCCCTATATGAGTCTCCAGGTACTCTTTTGCTTGGATGTATTTATTATCTTTTTCTAGAAGAGCACTCATATTCCCTTAGAGGGTTCTTGTTGACAGAGAATGCAAACTTGGACGTTGGTCGGAGGCCTCGAAGGAAAGCGGTGTACTTGATCGACTCATCTAGATTGTCCACCTCTAAGGTTGCCACGTTGAACCGTCCAAGATAATGAGCTAGGGACTCATTCTTCTCCTGCATTACATTGAGCAAGCTTACTGAGTTCTTCCTTCTTGAGCAATTGCTCACAAAGTATTTTTGGAAGAGATCTGCGAGTTAGGCAAGAGAATGGATGGATCTCGATTATAGAGACTTGAACCATGCATGTGCGGCCTTTCGTAGAGTAGTGGGAAAGGCTCTGCACATGACAACATCTGATACTTGGAGAAGCAACATGATCATCTCACACTGATGACATATTCTTCGGGATCTCTATTTATGTCATAAAGATCACAGTGAGGCATTCAAAATTTGGGCGGTAGCTTTGCTCTCTCGATTGCCTCTAATAATGGATATCCAGAATCTTCCCTCGGGAGAGACTATCCTAGAGGACGAGGTCCGTTGGTAACCAGCTAGTTCTTGGGAACAGTTTTTCAGTGTTGTATGGTAGCGAGGTAGTCTTTGAAGGCATTCATGCTCAGCAATCTTCTCAGGGGAGGAGTCTATGCTATCTATGACCAGCGGGTCTCGACGGTAGCACGATCCACTTTTCGTGGTATGTTCTCTGCTCCTTTCTTTAGGTTGATAGGTCGGATCAGCTTCTAACCAATACTTACGACTATAACTTGACCTTAAGGTGATTTAGAGATAAAGGTTGTTAGGATCAAGATGAGGCCGGTTGGTGGAAGCAGAGGCCACCGTTACGTCAATAACCTGTTGCAGAGTGTTTACGACATCCTTTAATTCATGAATTTCTTTCGTACAATCCGCGTGAGGTGTCTTAAACACTCTACGATTGAGGCAGTGACGAAGGTCACCATTCTTTAGGGTTGAGGCTAGTGAATGATCTCTTCGGGATCCATTGTCTGGCTTAGGAGTAGCAGAGGTTATGTTTACGTAAGTTTTTTCATTAGGACTACCCGCCGATAAGGAGGAGTTGATCTTTGATCGCAAGATCAATTTGGCCGAAGAAAGTTATTTGACCGTGATTGATGGGCTCAGATAGAGCAACAAACTAGAGAGTTTTTAGCTGGTGACTGATTGGCCATGTTCCTTGTCATGGTCCCATGGATGGTGCCAATCTGTTGCTGCTAAAAACTTGATCGGGAACCATAACTAGAGAATAGACCTGCAAGACAGAACACATAGTGACCACCAGGATGGGTTCTAGCGGAGAAACTCGCCGATACTTAAGTCAGAGTGCAGCTAACTGGATAGAACTTTGAAAAAGCAATAAGGCACAAGGTGCATGTGTGTGAAGTTGTCTACATACCTGAGGGTAGCCCCTTTTGCATAGCTTTAGGCAGAAGACTCTTGATAGGTTTGTGAGCTGATGGCTGGGCTTTAGGCTATATCAATTAGGATCGCATTAGGATCCTTGGAGATTACATCACAACACTTTCCTGATTATGTTAGGATCCTTTTAGGATCCTGGTTCTACCAATATGTTAACCCTTAAATCTGGGATTGATTGGGCTGACCATGAATCAGCCCTACCACTACGCTAATTGGGATGTACTTTTAGCTATATCACCAGTCTTATGTAAAACTACTTTTTCCTACATAGCTCTTAGCAAGCAACAGATGATGGCTTCACTTTGTAGAAGGGCTTAACCTCTTAGCATGCACATATGACTGTTACGTGAGTGAAAAAGAACTGATACAAATGCTTTTGCCAAACATCCATAAGAGTCTTCAAATTCTTTGTCAACCAATGATGTATATGGAGAACCTTAAAAAGACAATTAAACAGACCATAGATCAGTTGAAACACACTCTACGAGCCCTTAAAATTTTACTAATCCTTTCTATGGCTCTAAAGGATCCAAAGCATCCATTTACGGAAACAATTTGACTTGACATTCTCCACCTATGACGGAGAAAGTGCCACAGAGAACTGCACACCTAAAACTTAACTATCTTGTACACATTCTCTGTGACATCTAACAAAAACTAGGTACTAGTGCTAACATTAAATCTTACCTTTCTTACGCATACTCCCTATCATCGTATAAAGTCAACAAAATCTTCAATCTGGCTCTGATACCATCTGTGATGCCCTGATATTTCACGACTTTAATAATAGATAATTAAGGTAGAAAACCTGAACAATATTCAAAATTCTCCAACTGGGTACTTAGAGCATCTAAGAATAAGTGTACAAGAACATTAATAAACGCCACACCGACTTAAATTAGTTACATGTCCTAAATTACTCTTACACAGAGTTCTAAAAGAAAATTCTAAATCAACGTAGTTATCTCATATTACAAATGCTTAAATAGTCATGCCAACTCTGAAATTAAACTACTAGCTCTCTATTAAACAATTAGTGAAGTAATCAAGTTTCTTCTACTGATCACCTAAAACAAAAGCAATAAGGGAGTAAGCCAAATGCCCAGTAAGGTCGCTCACCAGACCAATCAAAAGGGAAACAAAAATATCTAAGAAAACGAAATTATGGATGTACATAATTCTAATGTAATAGAAACGAGACATAATTACAAAACCAAAATATGTTTTCGTACAGGGACAGACACCAGAAGAGCCATTCAGAAGTAAGGTCACACATGCCATCATTGACATGTGAGACAAGGTTCAAAATATAAGATTACGATCTCTAACTCATTCAGCTGAGCTAACTCACGTTCCAATCCACATGGATAAGTCAGAAATATAAGTGTTACATACGCTATGAAATGGCTCACATGATTTCCTACCCTTGCGTTCAATAGAGTAGGTAAGACGCTGACCAGTTGCCTAGACTATGTAAGATATGGATCATATACACCTCGTAGCCTATGGCTCAAAATTAGTGTCGTGCAAATGTCTTTTAACTTACTTAGAAGTATACTAATGTTGAAAAGAATAGAATCACGAATTGAACGGAAGTTGAATCAGCCAAATCAGAGTTTGTGTGAACAAAATTATAATTTAGATAAAGACACAGTACAACTGGACACGAAATTGGGGTTACACATAAATTAGAATGCTCATGTAAGCAGGTTTCTCATTGAGCTTTTGAGTAGATGACTAAGAATCAAACTTAAGGAAATGAAAGAGTGGACATGATAAAGCATGCACGACGCATAAATGTGAATAACAGATCATGCATGAAATGTAAGGAGAAAAAGCACAAATTCTTAGGAGAGGCATAACATTAGTTTTTTCCCTAATTAATACATATTTAAAACTTAATTAGCAATATATTCCATTTTGAAACTTATTTACCCGCATAGTATACATTTGAAAATCGCTGTTTGAAACCACGATTTCAAGGTAGAAATCGCTGTTTGAAACAGCAGTTTCTACCACAATTTCTACCTTGAAATCGTGGTTTTAAACAGCGATTTCTACCGTAGAAATCGCTATTTGAAACCACAATTTCAAGGTAGAAATCGTGGTAGAAACCGCTGGTTCAAATATTGATTTGTACTTTGAAATCGTGGTTTCAAACAGCGATTTTCAAAAGTGTGGTATGTGGGTAAATAAGTTTTAAAAAGGAGTAAATTGGTAATTAAGTTTTAAACATGTATTAATTCTAGGGGTGCAATTTGAGCTGGGTCAAAATGGGCTTTAACCAACCTAGCTCAAATATACACAACCTTTAACCCATCAAGCCTAACTATTTTACAAAATGGGTTGGTCTGAGTTGGGTTATTGTTAAAATGAATTAAATTGGGTTAAGCCCAATAAAACCACACTAACCCATTCTAACCCAAACAAAAAAACAAATCAGCCAACAATTCTCCAGTTCTCCTTCCCCGACTATCGGCAGAGGCGGCAGCCGATTTCTCCAATTCCCCGAAATCAACTTCTAGGGTTCTAACCCTAGCTGATTTAGGGTTCTAACCCCAAATCGATTCTCCTTTAGTCCTTCCCCGACTATCGGCAGAGGCGACATAAGGCATTTTCCAAGAAAACGTCATTATACCTTCTCCGGCGAAAACATCGGGACTATTTAGAGAAGACATCGTATATTGGGACTTGAGGAGAGACCACATCGTTCTAGCCTGAGCTCCGGCAACTATCCGGTACTTCTTCTCTCTGCGCGTAATTACAGTTATCTGTATATCCTTTATTTGGAAATTTGTCATTGCTTTCTTTTTTTTCTGTTCCGTCTTTCCATTAACAAGCCTTGGTTGAAAGATTTATAGTCAACTCTACGTATTATATGAGTTATATAGTAATTTGTTGACATTGATGATACCTTTGTATATAATTGTGACTGTATTTTTGTCACTTGTACATGTGATGTGTTGGTCATGATTGAATGGCCAGGGGACCAAAACTCCACTTAGCCTCCCTCACCACAAGTTCATACAGAAAACAACGAGCTAATTAACTTTATACGTAAAGTTTCTGTGAGATGGAACCAAATATTTGAGATCAAAGCCCATAGTGATCAGTTGGTCTACCTTGAGTTTAATCTCCACAAATGAGATCAAATCCCATAGTGATCAGTTGGTCTACATTGAGATGGAACCATTTCACGGGTGGGCTTGAGGGCTTGGACAATTGCAGCATTTTTCTGCAGTAGTTGCATGTTGATTTCAATTCACTTTCGGGCCAACTGCTAGAATCATTGTATAGGATGTCTACTTTGGAGCACCTTTCAGTCTCCGGCAACAACTTTTCTGGCCAACTAAGCAAGGAACTTCGTAAGCTTTCTAGACTTAAGAACTTGATTCTGTGTGGTAATAATTTTTCGGGTCCCCTTCCAGACGTGTTTGTAAATTTGAAAGACTTGGAACAATTAGTTGCACATTCAAATTCGTTGTCCGGGCCATTGCCTTCCACCCTTGCACAATGCCTAAAACTCGAAGCGCTTGATCTTCGAAATAATTCCATGTCTGGTCTTATTGGTCTTGATTTTACTGGATTGCGGAATCTCCATACACTTGATCTTGCCAGTAACAAGTTTTCGGGTGTATTGCCACAAACATTGTCTAGTTGCCAGGAGCTAAAAACAGCGAGCCTTGCCAAAAATGGCTTAAGTGGTTGAATGCCTAAGCATTATGCAAACCTCACGTCCCTTGTATTTCTTTCATTGTCAAACAACAGTATCGTTAATATTTCAGGGGCCTTATCTATTCTGCAGCACTGCAAGAACCTCACCATTCTTATTCTTAAGAAGAACTTCCATCGAGAAGAAATTCCAAAGAATGTCAGTGGGTTTGAAAGCTTAGTGGTTTTTGCGCTTGGCAATTGTGCCCTTAACGGCCAAATCCCTGTTTGGCTTCTGAGTTGCAAGAAATTGCAAGTCCTTGATCTGTCTTGGAATCGCTTGAATGGTAGTATACCTCCTTGGATTGGTCAGATGGAGAGTTTGTTTTACTTAGACTTCTCGAATAATACACTTACAGGAGAAATCCCCAAGAGTTTAACTCAGCTAAAAAGCCTCATTTCATGAAGTATACCTGCTCTTAGAATTGAAGAATCTTTCATGAAGTATACCTGCTCTTCCTTATATCAACGAGAAAGGTCATTTTCATAGGTCATGAGCATGACTCAAAAAATATATTAAATAGTTGTGTGTATGCGGTCTAAGTATTCTTTTGATTCCCAAGCCAATAGATTGCATGTTCTAAGGTCCAAAGCCCATACTATGTCTCCATTTTAGTTGCTTATTAAGCTGAATCGAGCGAACAACTTGGTCACAGGTTGCATCAAATGAGACAAGTAGTGCAAAAGAATGTTGATGCTAGTTCAAGAGTGTAAGTCAACTTTATTGGTTAATTGAGTATAGCATTTTATTCAAACATTGGTATGAGTTTTTTTTCTTTTTTGGTGCAGGAGGAGACAACAATTACCAAGTCAGCTAAAAACAGTTGGTGTCTTCACAAAGTGTCTTGGAATTTTATTTCTTCTTTCAGAATAGTGAAACCTTTTGTTAATGATTTTTTACTTTTCATGTTGTTTAAAGACATAGATGAGTTGAAGTGGGAGGAGTTTTACTGTATTAAGTGTTATAACTTATTACTTGTTTTCTCCCTCTACACATGTTGATGTCCATTTGTTTTACTAGTGTGAGGACGACTATAATACTTTTTTAATTAGACTGGAGTTTATTAGTGGTCTTTAATGCCTAAGCTATGTGTTTGTTTATTGATTGATTTAGAAAATTTTCTTTATAATATCATATTTTATCTTTTGGGGATAAATAAAACTTTTTATTTATCAAAGATTAAAGTATTCTCTATAAGTCAAATATAAGTAATTTTAGTTTTCAGATATTGAGACGCGTTAAAGAAAATTATTCATTCACTAATAAAACAAAAAATTAATTAGATGTTAGTTGGGTTGGGTTGGGTTGAAACCCAAACCATAGCATTTTTACTTGAGTTGGGCTTTTTTTTTTCTTTCAAAAAGTCCAATCTGGGTTGGGTTGAGATGGACTTTTAAAAAGTTGAGTTTTTTCGGGTTGAGCTGAAAACCAACCCAACCTGTCCAAGTTGCACCCCTAATTAATTAGGGAAAAAACTCCACTCACTCATTCAGCCTAGATGTCATAGCACATAGGGCTTTCAACTTGCATGTAGAATGAGGAGCGTTCTGTGAAGTGATAAAGGCTTCCATTTCAAAATAAAGAATAGATGATCAGCACGTTGGGTTTGCATGCAAAGGACCTCGGGCAGTCCCAACATCAGAATAGTGGACACATATGATCTTTAACATCCAATTAACCAAATACCACTATGCTAACCAAACTGATTTCGACGAGCAGAAAAAACAAAGGAAGATTTTACCTGCAAAACTGAATCTTTTGTTTGATTCAGAAGGAGAGCTATGTAAAGTGAAACACAATCAACCATCAATATTTTAAAGCAAGGAAATGTAACCTCGAAATGGAGATTAGAGTTTTGAAAATTCTTACAAACATCGGATTGATTAGAACTCCGCTGATTCAAATTTCAAAAACAACAAACCTTTACATTTAATTGCACAATTAATTTCAAAGCCTTGATCTTGTTAACCAGTTTTAATTTTTATAAAAGCCTTAAAAATAAATGTACCCAAAAGTTTTGATTGGGGTTCCAACAATCACAAAAACAAGTATAGGATTCTAACTAAAACTCTCGATTTCAAGATCAAAATATAATCTTACCTCAAAGCAATAACCAAAATTCCAAGAGATCTCTTCCTATAGGTTGTTTGGAGGCTCCTGAAAAGTCTGTAGTGCTCCCTGTGCAAACTAACGTATTGTAAACCTATTAGAATTGTAAAATACCCATTAACTTCAAAATTCTCTAACTTTTTAAATAGGTCAAACAAAAGCCTAAATTTAAAATGGGTTATCTAATCCCAAAAGTATTACCTACTTTTCAAAAAAATAAAAATTATTTCTTAGGCTCAAACTCTTAGAGGCAAAATTACAAAAATGTCCCTAATGACAAAAGTTACAATTTTCTCTTTTGGTTTGGATTTAATGCATTAAATCATTCAGGGTCTAACAGGTTTAGCCGAGAGCTATCTCGTTCTCCTCGTGTTTACCTCTTTTTTTTTCTTGTCTTTATCTTATTGTTATTGGTTATTTTGTTTGTTGACAGGCTGTTTTTGTATTATGTATTGATCTATTTGCATTTTTTTTGTTAGTTTAATTATCATATTTGTGTTGCTTACTAGATGAGAATGGCCTCTATGTATGTGTGTGCCTGCTTCCGTGACTTTTTTGAGTAAGGTGTAACTTGACAACAAAGGAGTCTTCTCCACATTTCTATAATTAACATTATGACCAAAAAATGAAAGCAACAGGAGAATGACATGCACAGGCCTGTGCAGCTTCGGAATGACAAAAGCGTTGCTTATTATTGAAGCTTCCCTCGGCAAAGTCGAATAACGGGTATTGCCACGCTTCCCTCTTAGCCGCTAAACTCTCCACTCTTGTTTATCGAATTTTTTTTCAAAATTTATTTATTACGTGTTCGGATTTGGTTGACTTTCTTACTCGTGAACTCTAATCATTCTATCCCATAAATTCTAACCATCTTACTCAGCGTGACCTATTTTCTCCATTTAAGAATTAGCGCTTCGTAATTAACTAACAATTAACGTAGGAGTGTAGACCTCAAAATTGTGTGGTCGAGGCCTTTTGTCGAACATGGGTTCGCGAGCTGCGAATGTAGTGCTGGGCAGGGGAAGCAGAATCAAGGCAAAGCTGCAGTCGGCGCTGGAGGCCAGCGCTTTGGAAGTGGAAGACGTTTCGTACCAGCACGCCGGCCATGCTGCCGTCAAAGGCGATCCCAACGAAACTCACTTCAACGTCAAGGTCGTGTCCAACAGATTCGACGGGCAGAGTCTCGTGAAGCGACACCGAATGGTCTACGATGCGCTCGCAGACGAACTCCAGTCTGGCTTGCATGCGCTCTCTATAGTGGCCAAGACCCCCAAAGAAGCCGGCACCAATTAGTTCCCATTTTCCTGCCCTTGTTTGTGAGTACTCTTTGCCGGGTTTCGAGGTTAACTATCGGACATTGGAATCACGATTAGTAGCAGCCTGATGATATTTGAGCTATCGAGTGATTTGAATGATGTGCTTGTGTTTTTAAACTTGTTAGCTGATATCATTACTGTCTTGATTTTTCTGTTAATTTACCAGCAAAGTGGTCATAAGAGGAATCCTCCTTCTACTTGCTTAAGAGGGATGAATGGTAAATATCCCTCAGTTCCTTTGGGGTCTCCCCCGGCGGGGTTTACAACTTGTTAGCAAAGACATTTGTTGAATCTATAATTTCTATATGATCGCATGGTAATGTCTACATGTGCCAAATTCTATGCTAGGATTTCGGTAAAATGTCAAAGGGGAAAATCCAATGGAATGCACGGAGTAGTATTTTTGACGCGAGTAGGGGAATTAAGAGGGCAAAGTTGTGAAACGAAGCAATAGAGTGGCAGCAGTTGGTCATGTCGAAGTCGCTGAGGGAGCTATTGCAAGGACTGTTTATGGTTAAGGTGCCTAGGCGTACAAGGCGCAGGTGGAAATGGGTTCCTTTGGGTCTTTTGTGGTCTATCTGAGAGGAGAGGACTCGACACACCTTTGATGGGAGAGACCTTCTGATCCATCATTGGCACGCGCTACTTTATGCTTTTCGTCGAAATGATCCCCACCCAATGCAACATATGCTTATAGTCATGTAGTTTTTTTTTTTGGACTTTTTGGCAGTTTCTTTCATGTATGAAACACAGATGGATGAACCGCAAAAACTAATCATGTGCCGCCACGACTATTTCCCTCAATTTTTTGACCAATATGGATCGTGGACCTATTAAAACACCGAAATCAATCAAGGGTAAACTGTTAATTCTTGGATGTGGCAGCACGAGGAAATTTTTTTTTTTTGGGACTTGGCAAACTGTAGTTAACCATGTAGTTTCCAAGGACTTGTTTGTTGGGTCTATGCATGTATGTAAGTGTGTTCTATGAAGCTCACGGTTTACCTGTCAAAGATGGGTGAAGAAGAAGATAAGTGCGTCTTCTGACGCTGTTAATTCAGAAGTATTATACATGGATTGGAAGGATGTTTCTAGTGGCAACTATCGGTTTTTGCCTGGTATGTTAAGTTCTAGTCTTTCCAAGTAGATTCAGGAGGAAGGTTTGTATAGATAAATCTGATTTTCCTGAAGAGTTGTCAGGGGATGAGCAGTGCCGTCCCATTGCTTACCTTGTTAAATGGTTTTATGGTGATAGGTGGTTATGCATTTTCCCTGTGCAGTCCAGTTTTTTTCAGTGTAACGGAGGATTCATCAGGGCATGATGGCGGTGATGGTCAGAATGAAGAAGTCAGAGATTGTAGTCAGCATAACCAGGTGACATTGGATGTTGATCCTTGGCTTTTGAAGACAGTCCATGATTTTAGAGAACTTTTGGGGGTGGAGTTCGAGGGGAACGAGAAAAAGGCATTTGCACTGTTTGAAAATTGGGTAGAAAGTCACGGGGCAGGAAGTTGAAGGGTTCTTCTTTATGCAGGCATTTGAAAAGATTGGAGTGGTCTAGTAATTTTAATGGGGTTAAGGGCAAAAGGGAGGGAAGTAGTGGGGATGGTTGTGAGGTGGGGTTTTTGCTTTTTGCTTGTTCGTGAGGTGAGGATTAATATGTCATCAAGGAATGTCCGAGAGCTGAATAATTTCAGGAAAAGAAAGGGGAAAGCTGTGAAAGCCAATAATTACGTTTGGGTGAAACTTTGTTGGAAGTCGTCTCCAGAGCTACTATTTTTCCATTTGGGAGTAACCTATGGGTGGATTGGGTTACTTTGGATGCAGTAGGTGCTTTGGGGGGTATTCTAATGATGTGGGATAAGAGAGTGGTGGAGCAGGTCGATTGATGTGAGGTGTTTGGGCCGGTTCTCAGGTGGGAGTTATTTGAGGAGCTTGCTGGTGTTATCGGGTTGTGGGTGCTTCTTTGTGTATTGGAGGAGATTCTGATGTTATCAGATTTTTGCACGAGCAATACGATGGTGTTTGTGTATCTTCTTTCGTGAGAGAGTCTCCAGTAGTTTCTCTTTGCCATTGAATTGATCGATTTACCCTCACTGGGTTTAAAAGAGGGCAGCCAACTGTAAAGTCTCGTTCAGACAGATTTTTGGTGTCATATGATTGGGAAGAGATATTCCCTAATATGTCTCAGTTGTGCTCGCTAAGGCTAGTTTTTGATCATTGTCGATATTGAGCAATTAAGATGCGAGAGAAGTCCTCTTCGCTCTGAGAATATATGGTTTAAGGAGGCAGTATTTATGGAGACGGTGCACAGCTAAAAAGAAAGAGCTAGGTCGGTTAAGTATAGCCGAGGAGATCTCTTGGAAGCAGAAATCCAGAGCCTTGGAGTTGCATGAAGAAGACGGTAATACTAAGTTCTTTCCTCGTGTGGCCAGTACTCGTAATGCGAGGCAATCATTTGGGGATAATGGTGATTGGAGAGGCTACTTTGACAAAAAAATAAGGAGATTAGGGAGGTTCACTTTTACAAGTAAGCATGGAAGGAACAGGAGGACTTAAGGCCGGTCTAGATGGTAAATAATTCTCCACTATTGGTGAGGAAAATAGATGTGGTTGGAGAGACCTTTTCCAGAGGCAGAGGTTGTAGTTTTTGGCAGCTTGTAGTGGGGATAAGGCTCCGGGATCTGATGGTCAACATGGCATTTTTTTCCCAGGATTGTTGGCATGCGGTGGAGGAGGATGTGATGGCACTGTTTCAGGATGTCGTCGATGGGACTTTTGAGTGGAGTCTTGATGCTTATTTTACCACTGTCATCCTGAAGAAAGGTGGGGAAGAAAATATTCGAGATTGTAGACTAATTAGTCTAGCGGGTAGCATGAATAAATTATCCTATAGAAGTGGAGGAAAATCCCACTGAAGACCATCAACCACAGCAGGGAAAAAAAAGCCACAGGGTTGCAAGCTAATATCCAGCCCCTCTATATTTTACTAAGTCCATGTGTGTTAAGATGTCTAGCATGGAGTTCCAAATATGCCATCTCAATAAGAGCTTAGGACTCATCTTGTACTTGTACCTTTCCTCAACCTACCTTCAAACATTCTTTAGCAATAAACACTGCATTTAAGACTTGCCTCCCTCCCCCCAGCATTTTGGGCCCTCCGATATAACAAAATACGTCCAAGGGGATCCTCTTTCTCCTCTGATTTTCTTAGTTGTCATGGAGGCTTTGGTAAGATGATTTGTCGAGCTGTTGAAGGTGGCTTTTTGGAAGGCCTTGTGGTTGGGGAAGTAGGGGAGTCACCAATGTCATCTCCCATTTGCTTTTCCAGATCATATGGTTCTTTGGGGGGACTTTTTATGTTCTGAAGCGGTGTCCAGGCTACCCCTTTGAAAGTCGGAAAATTTTCAGTATTAGCAGACATATTAGGATGTTAATTTGGCGCTTTTCATACTACGTATTTGGGTTTTCCTTTGGGAGCGAACTGGAAGTGTAAATCAGTTTGGGATCTTATCGTTGCACGTTTTGAGTAGAGATAGGCAGGATGGAAGAGGCAACACCTTTCTAAAGGGGGAGGGTCACTCTTGATAAGAGCGCACTTTATGTCTCTTTTCCCTATGCCGATTCCTGTCTGAGTTTAGAAGGGATATCTTTTGGAAGGGGAATCAAGACACTGTTAAGTACAACTTGGTTTGTATATGGGTCGCCTTCCCCTGGGGCCTCCTTTCCAATAAACTGTTACTTGTCAAAACCAATACAAAAGGATGTGTATGTACCAACAGTTAAACTTGTAACCAAGGCAAGTCAAATGGCATTAGGAAAATGCTTGATATTTGAGAAATATGAAGACCCTTTCAGGGAAGGTCTATTTCCATACACCCTGTTGTTTTCCCACACCTCACTTTTCGCTAAAAGTGCATTAGCAACAGAACATCAATACTTTAGTGGCATACAAGGATATGGAAAAGCATGGTGGGGTGTGCAAATAGACATTCCAAACTTCAATAGACCATCCAGCCTTAAGAAAGTCAAGATAGTTTGAGTGGAACTTACTGTCTATGCTGGATACAGTGTGTAACAAGCTACTATCCGGACTTCATTTAAATCTTCTTGTGCTTCACGTCTTCCGTAGACGCAAAAATGCTCATTTTGAATGTTTTCTTAAGTCGATCATCTCTTTCTAAATATCTCCTTGTTCTCTTCCAATGTTAGCAGTATATGACAATTTGTGTTATTGGTGCATTTCAGCATTTAGAATTAAACCTTCTATCTGCTTTTAGGCATATGTGTGCAAACAAATCGGTGACAACCAAATCTCACCCTTGCTAAACGACGAGCTTAAGGTGATCAGACCCTCATATGAAGTCTTGAAGACCATTAACCTAGTTTTCTCTTTATAATAAACAGAAGTTCTTGGTTTAATGTTATACAATTGGACAATATTTGCACAGAGGGGCTGGCTTTTATTAGTTTGAATGTCTATCAGTAAATGGGACTGTCGGAGTGCACATATTATGACCAACTTCTCTCTTCTTGATGTCTCCCTCCATCGAGAACCTGAATATGTTGTGAGCATTGAAGCATTTTGCTACAAGCACACATCTAAGCAGAAAATGCGAGATTGAACATACCGCATGACTGATACTATGTTCCTGAATGTTTGCAATTCATTGCATCTTGCATTGTTTCTAGATGATACACGTCAATTCTTCAGTTTCCTGTTTCTTTGTTATTTAGTTGTCATGTGATCATCTTTTGTTCTTCCCTCTCATGCAGTGCTTTCTGATACTATGTTTCTGGATGTTTGCAATTCAATGCATCTTGCGTTGTTTCTAGATGATACCCATCAATTCTTCAATTTCCTGTTTCTTTGTTATTTATTTGTCATATGATCATGTCAAACCTTTTGTTCTTCCTGCGCATGCTGCTTTCTCGGATAGTTGTTTTTGATTAAAATTTTTAAGAAACCTCAGTCTGTTTGCAAATTTCTCGGCATATTTAAAGTGTTACCTAGCTGCCTAGTCAATATCTGGGAATGCCATTTCATAGGTTTGTTTTTTCCCAAACATCGGAGATAGATGCATTCGTCGTGTATAGTTGGTTATCCGAAGCCTGAACAGTTGTCTAGATGCACAATTGGCTATCTTCTTTGAGATTTGCATGAATACTCCCCCCACCTCTCTCTCTTCCTCCTTGTCACAGGTTACATACTATTACTTTAAAATACTAATGCAGATTTGGAGATAAAGTTGAAGGCCACTATAAAGTTTTTCGTCATCAACATGGCAATTCAGAAGTTGGCTCTTTAAAAATGGTTGAGAAATTTAGTTCTTTATCTTCATTTTCCCTTTCCAGAAACTGGAGTTTATTAAGCATTTAAATCCATTCTATAAGGATGAGGTCAGCAGACTCACTTCTGTTTCTCTTGCAGCCTCATTCTTATGTATTTGGAGCTCCCTCCAATATCATGTTTCACGATCCAGGTCTCTCTTACTGTTATGCAAGAAACCAGCATTTTTAGATGTAGTTCCATCACTAGAATGTGATGGATGTACATCTCAATGTTTTATATGTAGAAAACTAGGAGGTTGGTTTCATATCTGGATGGAGGTCTAGTCTGTATGAGTTTTTGCAAACACTGTTTCCAGCTTATGGCGCTATTGCCGGCAGTATTCCCAGTTCCCAGGGGCTGCAATTCACTATGAATAGTGTGGTTTAGTGGGTATTGGTGAACTACTCCTTATACTAGTTTTCAGCTACTATGATGAGAGATTTTCAACCTTAGTGGTGATTGGACTTTAGTAAGAGGTGGAATCATAGTTTATTTGTACTCACTGTATACAGGTGTTGCTTTAGAGCATTAATTGCTTGACAACTTTTGAGCGGCTATATTTCTGTTTCATCTATTAAACTCTTGTATTAGAGCATTACTTTTGAAAGCATGCTCTAAAACCTTATTCATAGCAATTCATCAAAGCTCAATATATTTACTCAATCTCATGTATACACTTCTTCCAATCGATTACAAGTGAGGATCTAAATGAGCTTCCACAATTGAGAGAGAGCATTCATTGATAGTCATTAATTCTTTCTTCTTTCATTGATTAGAGGTATAGATTAAATTCATCCACTTCTAGTGATCACTTTTTACTACAGAAGATCATTATAAAATGTTTTTGAAACAGAGCTTGCAAAGTCTTGGGAGCATTGGGATTGTCAAAGCAAGTTCTTGGTGTGTGCATAACATTAACGATTGTAAGTGTTTAGATCTTGAGCCATAAACAAGATCATTCAATTTGATTGGATTCGGAGCCATTCTAGGGACTTACTCGAACAGGTGGACGTAGGCTTTAATGTAATTTTACCTGAAGCATCTGAAGTCTATCTGCACATTGTCATATGCTCGTGTTGAGATTGTGTACCTAACACGTAGAGTTACTTATTTGATCAATTGTGGTAATTGCTAAGTGGTTTTTAAACTCCAGTTAGTTACTAATGTCTACTGTAGCAACATCTCTTCTCCAAGGCTTCCAGTGGCGGGCGTGTGCAGGCTACTGGACCGCTGCGTCGTTGTCCAAGCTCACCTTGTGATCATGTCTCTTGAGTGCAGATCGGGTGAGCACTCGGTGTGTAAAGACTACTTCTGCAGATCTATCTTTCAAACTGAAGACGAACAAGCTAGCTTCAGTTTGGTGGAGGAGCCCCAAAATTTAAGGCTACTCATTGTTTTTGTCCCAACATAGAACAGTGGCGTGGCATATTGGTAGGTAGCCGGAGTGATTTTCTGGCGCCTCAGCCGTTTTTTTCTCCTTGAACAGCTGCGCCCCTTCTTTTGGTGATTGAATCATCCATGCTTGCAGTCTAAAATAGTGATATCATCCTTTTTGTCTCTGGCAATTAGAATTTATGTTTGTGCTTTTTGTTCGGGATCTTCAGCCGCGGACCTTACAGCCGAGCGGTGGATACCATATCCAGCACTGGAATTTTATTTTTTTTTAGTAGCGGTGGTTTTCGGCGGCTTTAAAAATTCGTTAAGGTCTGCTGAGGAACGTATGGTGGTGGGTTTACTTTTCCAGGTGACGGTCACAACAATTAGTGTTGCAATTTCTGCACTCTTTTTGCTGCTAATCCAGGTTTCCTCTTTCTTGCTTACAATTGTATTTACGGTTTTTTCTCTTTTGTTATGGATGATCTGTTTTACGATTGACTAGTCAGCCCAAGGCCCCCCACCGTATCTCGTTGTTCCAGCAAGGGTCTTTTATAGCTGTAAAAACCCTACTTACTAGTAGTGAAAATGGTGTGGTTATAGATTGGAAAAAGTCTGGTTTTTCGGTTTCCCACTACAGTGTTCTTGATGCCAAAGTTCATCTTTCTGCTCGAGTCTTGTGGGGGCAAGAAAAGCCTGTTGTGAGACTCAATTTCCTCGACCTTTCAGGTAGAGATTGGCTTTTGCTAAAAGTAACAGACGTGGCGATCGAATGGATGTCCATTTACCGTGAACAATATATTATGTACTGTAAGGCAAAAAAAAAAAAGGTGCGCCTTTTTCACAAAAAATTTAGGGGTTCACAGTAAGATTAGTTTATCTGGGAATGGCTGCTCTTCTTGGGGGTTTGGTCTTGTTGGAATGGAGCAGAAGTTCTGAATCAAGTTGCACCTTCAGTGCTCACTGAGTTTTGAGTTCAGGAGTATTTCTATCCCAGTCGGTAACTCGAACATCTACTGCAATAAGTAAAGTGGAAGCGTGACATGATTTTTTTTTTGAGTCTGGGAGTCTTTCAAGTCCTCTAAACTAAAACCCGCTGAGACTTCTCCCCCTTGCATAAGTTCCTCTCCTAATGCTAATACTCTGTCTTAAATGATGGATTCTAGTGGAGGCAAAAATTTGAAAACGAGTCTGCATTTCTTCTTTAAGTGCCATGATGGTATATTTAGGAATGGCAATGGGGCGGGCGGGTTGGATGCGAATTTCACAACACCCGTACCCGCCCCGGTAACTCAAGTCTGCCGCCCTGCCTCGCCATTGGGTCAAGGAATGGAAATACCATCCCCGATCCGGTGAAATACAAGAAAATCCTTCCTCGCCCGATCCGCCCCGAAGTGAATGACCATCTACAGGTTTTGCACCCACACATCCCATCCCCTTCACCACAAACACATTTGCATAGATCCGCAAATACACAGACAACCATATTCTAACAACAGTTAAATGAAAAATCAGTGCTGCAACAAGAAGGAAGGTGAATCAGTAGGGGTTGATATTCTCATCCAAAAGCAGCCATATCACTCATATGCATGTCCCTGGAAAGTTCAAATGCTCATGATTGGATCACCACAAACACATTTGCAGAGACCCACAAACACAAGCAAGGTTCCTGTGTGGGGATCGATGGGGGCAGCAACAGGGTAGGTGGGTTGGGGGGGTGTGTGTGTGAAGGAAAAGTGTGGTGCGGCGGTAGAAGAAAACATGGCAAGAGAGAAGAATAGAGTTATAGGAAAAAAATGTTTAGGGTTTTGTCCAAAAATCTTATATAGTTAGAGATCAACGGCTGAGATTGCACATGATTATATGTAGGGCTAGGATAAAAACTATCATATAAATGCGGGGCGGGTTAAACTAAATACAAAATCTGACCCGCACCCGCTACGGATTTTTTAAACCGTACCCGCCCTATGACCCGGTCAAAGTCAAGAAAACCCGCTCCTATAGGATCGGACCAGGGCAAATATCCGGCGGGTGCGGATCAAATTGCTATCCTTAGGTATATCAAAGGAGGATGTTACTATTTCCAACCTTATCCTCACTAGGTTTGGTTGTTCTTTCGAGAGCCTCGAGTTGATGAAAAAATTGAAAGCTAGTATACCCTAGATGCTTTCTTATGCCATTATCATGCCCCTCTGCAATTCAAGACATTGGAGCTCATCAAGACCTAAACTTGGTCTTCGGAGTGAGATGTTCGGTTTTTGTACCTTCCTCCAAACTCCATCCTTTGGTTAACAAACTCCATCCTTTTTATACCGAAACTCTATCCTTTCAATCCCATACCATCAAGACCTAGACTTGATCCACAGAGAGAGATGTTTGGATCTTTATATGCGTTCCCCCAAACTTCATTCTTTAAGGACTTATAATTGGTCTTTAAAAAGAGGGGGTATATGCACTTTGGCCCCCTGTAGTTTGGGCCGGGAGCGATATGACCCCTTCTTATATAAAAAGTTGAACTAAACCTACCCGTATTCCTTAAAAGTGGGCACATTAGGCGGAGCTGTTACAGAGCCGTTGAAATGTCTTAACTACCCCTTTTTATATTCAAAATTTTCAAACAATACCGTATTGTCACTTCTTTTATCACCCCATCCCACTCTCGAAACCCACCTACACAAACAATCCACCCCCCTCCCCAACCCTTACCACCCCATCTACACAAAGACACATAACACCACCTCACACGGTGGTACAACCACCCCACCTTTTGCCCCAAAGTTTACCCCCCACACACACAGAAGACATGACCACACTGTAAAACACAACCATTGAACACAAGCAATCACCTAGTGTTTCAACAGAACGTCACTAGTTTAACAACATTTGTCATGTTCATCTGATTAAATGGAAACTTCAGAATTCGTAACCATGCATCAATGGGAAAATCGCTATCAATTTGAGCAATTGAAACAAAGGGAGGCAAAATCGAAGCTGATGAAACCCAGGCTCATGCGTCAGCCCAACTTCGAGCTCATCCAGACACGAAAAGACCCTCCCATCACTCCCATACAAATGAGGGTACCGTACCAAACACGAGTCCAAAACCCGAGTCAAAATGCTGGCCAAAGAGCTACTAATCGCCTTTCTCCTTGTCAAGACCATAACCACTCCTCTACACCGTATGGCTGATCAAATCAGACTACCAATTCGTCCATTATTGCTAAACCCATACCTGCATCAATTAAACCTAAGCTCCATCTAAAAATTGAATTAGCCTTCATTGAAGAACAATTGAAACCCCATAGTCGAACCAATTGAACTATTGGATGAGACTATCAATTCTCTCCAATTACTAAACACACACTGCACGAACACACTGTGTGCGTGTGTGTTTCACAGCGTGTGATTGTGCGTATAGATAGTGTGAACATTTTACACTGTGTATGTGTGCAATTACAGTGTATGATTGTGTGTGTTTTACAGTGTATGATTATGTAAGTGTGTGTGTGTGTTTACAGTGTGTCATTGTTTGTGTTTAATGTGTGTTTCTGTGTGGTGTGTCATTGTATTGTGTGCGTGTGTTTTACAGTGTGTGATTGCGTGTGTGTGGGATTGTTTTTTGCATTATGATTATGTGTTTGTGTAGCTTTTGTGTGTGTGCTGGTGATATGTGATGGAAACAGGGAGGGAGGAGGGGGCGAGGGGTTGGTGGGGGAACTTGTGTGTGGCTATTTGTATGCGTTTTGGGGCCCTGGGGGGGGGGGGTGTGGGGGGTACAGATGCTTGTGGGTGTTGGGAAAAAGGGGACCAACAATGGTGTGTAGTGTTTGTGTTGCATAAAAGGGTATTTTTGTCTTAAAGGTTGCTAAACAATTTATGCCCCAAAAATGTGTTAAAGTTAGACGGAATCCCACTTTTAAAGAGAACAGGTAACTTTAGTTCAACTTTTTGAATAAGAGGAGACCATATTGCTGTCGGGCCCAAAGTACAGGGGGATAAAGTGCATTTACCCCTAGAAAGAGAGATATTTCGATCTTTAGAGGAGGACTTGAAAGACTCCAAGACTGGACGTTCATGCCATTTCTCTAAATGTTTTTGGTGACTCAATTTTGTAGTTAGAAAGTAACACAACACGGTCAGACTTTCTCTCAGTCTTATTTCTCTCTAACTTCTCTAGTCTCTTCGCCCTTCTCCTTCATAACAACGATAGATCGGGTGTTTACTACTCAGTTAAGACTGACTAGTGCTGGGTTTTGTTCCACTTGTTCCACTACAGATGGCAGAGAGGGGGGAGAGGGAGGGAGGGAGAGAGAGAGAGTTTTCTATATGTCCACTATGAGTAATACATCTAGGTGGCTGCTCGTAATTTTTTTGATGACTATAGCGTGTTTCTTTTCGTGACGCAAGAAGAATGCCAAGAGATCGCCATGAACAATCTGCCCTTCTATGAAGGAGGGTGGGTGGGAGGGGAGAGGAGAGGAATGGATAGGAGAGAGAGAGAGAGAGAGAGAGATAGAGAGATTTCTATGTGTCCACTTTGGGTAACACATCTAGATGGCTGTTGGGAATTTTTTGATGACTATAGCATGATTCTTTTCGTGACGCAAGAAGGGTGCCAAGAAATCGCCACTAACAATCTGCCCTTCTATCCATGCTCTGTAGAGCTAGATCTAGAGTTATACTTTTGATTTTTCAACTACAGGTTCTACTTATGCTTAACCTTTCATGGTAATGGATAGTTAGCCTTTAGCTACTTTATTATTCTGACTATCCTTGAGCAGTCATAGATTGTATAGTGGTTGTCATGACTCGCGATTGGTGGCATTACCTAATTTTGAAAGTGCCATAACTAGTACTGATGTGCTGGCATTACCTAATTTTGCTAGGCCGTTTGTGGTAGAAGTTGATGCATGTGATCAGGGTATAGGAGCAGTCCTGACGCAAGATAACAAGCCATTGGCATTTTTCAGTAAATCATTTGGACCAAAAGCCCTATCCATGTCTACATATGAAAAATAATTAGTAGCTTTTGTGCTTTGGTGCAGGCCATCATGCACTGGCAAGCTTACTTGAGTTCACAACTTTTCATCATTAAAACAGACCATTGCAGCCTCAAATACCTCTTGGGATAGAGAGTGACATCTCCACTTTAGCAAAAGTGTCTATCAAAATTGTTGGGATTCAATTTCGAAATACAATACAAGGCTGGTGTGGAAAATGGCGTAGCTGATGCACTGTCCAGGCTACCTTACAATGAATAGGAACTGCCTAGATGCTACGCAATCTCCAAGGTGACACCCTTATGGTTGATAGAAATACAAGAAAGTTACATTGGAGATGAGTACATGCAGGGGCAGATTCAGTAACTAGCTTTGGATCCCTATACAACTTCAGAATTTATTCTGGAACAAGGCATACTGAGGTATAAAGGGAAACTATGTGTGGGAAGCCAGGGGGAATTAAGGGACCAAATAGTACAAATTCTACATGCCTTAGGATTAGGAGGACATTCATGCACTAAACCACATATACTAGGCACCTTATTCTATTGGCCAAACCTTAAAGCTACTGTAAAAAGAATAGTGCGAGAATGTGACATTTGTCAGAGAAATAAGCATGAACATTTACCATACCCAAGCCTACTTCAACCACTAGCTATTTCAAATCAGCTGTGGAACAACATTTCAATGGACTTCATAGAAGGGTTGCCTAGATCTGATCACATGGAAACAATTTTGGTGGTAGTGGACAGGTTGAGCAAGTTTTCACAATTCATTCCCTTAAAACGACCCTACACAGCCATTGATGTAGCCCAAGCTTCTTTTGATAATGTCTTTAAGCTACATGGCTTGCCTGATATTGTAAGTGACAGGGGGAGTGTATTCCTATGCAATTTTGGCAAGGTTTGTTCAAGCTCATGGGGACTCAGCTACACTTGAGCACATCTTACCATCCACAGAGTGATAGTCAAACAGAACGGGTCAACCAGTGTTTAGAGACATACCTCAGATGTTTTTGTGGAGATAAACCCAAAAACTGGTGTAAGTGGCTAACTCTAGCTGAATACTGGTATACCACTTCTTTTCATAATTCATTACAGATGACTCCTTTTGAGGCATTATATGGCGACACACCAAGACTATTGAACTTGGGCATTCTAGAAGCTACACAACTACTAGCTGTGGATGACTATTTGGCTGAGAGGAGCAAAATCCTCACCTTGATCAAAGACAACTTAGCTTCGGCTCAAGCTAGGATGAAGATGTATGTGACAAGAAAAGGACTGAAAGAACCTTTAAGGTCGATGATCTATTGTACCTCAAGCTTCAACCATACAGGCAGAACAGTCTAGCTTTAATGAGGCACCTCAAACTCTCTCCTAACTATTATGGACCATTTCCCATTATTTCCAAAGTGGGTACTGTTTCCTACAAGCTAGATTTACCACCCACCGCCTAAATTCAACAAGTATTCCATGTCTCATTGCTAAAACCTACACTAGGCAATAAAGCTAATATAAATACCCAACTACCACCAACCAATCCAAAGGGCAAGCTCTCATAGAACCAATTCATATTTTGGATAAGAGGATGATTCAGAGGCCTAATGCCTATGCACCCCAAGTTCTGGTAGGTTGGTCTAATATGAGTGAGGAAGATGCTACATGGGAGGACTGGGACACAATGTAGCAAAAATTCCCATCTTTTGCTGGAAAGGAGGAGGCACAATTTAAAGGGGTACGGAATGTCATAGACACCCTAAGACTACCTCTCAAAATCAGGTTTAAATGGAACAAATGGCAAGGAATGGAAAACAGCAGCAAGGAGCAACAACAAGAAGGAATGGACAGCAGCAGCATCAGCTTGGACAAAATAGAGGAAGCTCAAAAGTGAAGAAATGGATGCAGCGCATGGAGAGGAATATGGAGGAAAATAACAGAATTTTGGCGCGTGGGATATAGCTGACTCAGCACCTTTATGGCCCGTGACCAGCACACAAAGCACTAATAAACAAGTTGATTTCCCTCCAATAATGTTAACGACTCTGGTTTGTTGGCCTTAATACCGGTAACTCTATGTCTTAAAAACTCTTAACAGTTTGATTATCTTTAATTCTCTTTTTAATTTCAATTACTAGTAGGAAGTGAGTAGCTAGAGAAATTGGTTGTAACCACCTTCATATAGAGGATGGACAAGTGAATCAAAGCAGATTTTGTAGAATCAATTTAGAATTCATTTCTTCTTCTTCTTCTTCTTCTTCTTCTTCTTCTTCTTCTCCCTAACCAGTTTCTCTGGTTCGTCTGGTCCATTCTCAAATTCTTTCAAAGCTCAAAATAATCCAAATTAGCTCTTTATCAAGCTTTGGGGTACTGGGTTCATCACAGCTAAAGCACTTCTTCTGCTTCTCTTCCTGTTTTGTGTTAACTTCTCTCACTCTTTTTTTTCTTTTTCTTTGACTTTTCTTCATATTGCTTTCTACTCTTCTCCTTTTGTTTCTGCCCAGACCCTTTTTTTTGCCTTGTTTTCGTCTACTTTTGTTTCTTCTTCTGGGCCCCACCTTTTTCTTTCTTTTCTCTTTCAAGAACAACTTCTTTCTCTTCTGCTTTTTTTTTTTTCAAAGTCTTTCTTCTTCTCTTTTTCTTTTTTCAGCTTTAGTTGCTTTTTTTAGCTACACGCTCTTTCTTACTGCTTTATTTTTTTGACACGAACAACTTATTAAACTATTGCAGTTTGAATTTTTTTCAAAATTTGTAACATTGTATTCTTTTTTTTCCTTTTTTTTTGTAACAGCATTCACGAAAGGAGCTTAGGAAAATATGGAGATCGACGTCTTTAGTTCTTCTTTTCTTCAGAGTCTAGCGTCCTTTGTACGGTTACGTTCGGCTTCTTTGACTAATTTTGAAATGACTTACTTAAAGGATTTCGAGCTTCCCGGGCCTTCTCTTTCCATCAAAGAGAATGGAGACCAACGAATTAAGAGTACAACTTTGGTCGTTCATCCTTTAGCTATAAGGATATTGGCTCAGGATTGTCCTCTTTATTTTGAACTGCCTAATTGGACAGACTGGTGCGTTGAATCTACTACAGCCATAGTCAATCATGTGAAAGGCCCCAGCTACAGCTCCAATTCGGATGTTTTATTACTGCGGTCATCTCTCCACGATTCTGCGGAAGCAGCTTCTCATGCCATGGAGAATCCTTCATCTGACGTTCGGCTACTTTGACATAATGTTGAATATGGCCAAGCCACATGGGGAATCCTTTCTTCCAATTTTGGAGAACATGCTTATATCGAAGGCTACTGGGAATGGCTCGAAGACGCGCTCGCGAGAAATAAGACTTTACTTGATGATTCGGGGATTTATAATGCACTACACTCCTCATTGTTCACTTATGATATAGACAAGTACATCCTTTAAGCATTATGTGAATCGTGGTGCTCTTATTCAAACATGCTACACACTTCACTTAGAGAGATCTCTATTTCTCTTTAGGATTTACGAATGATCGGGGGACTTCCTGTTCACAAACTTTTCTATGACGAAGTTGTTCCATCGACCAGAGAATTGACTGGTCTTAACCAAGATGGGAAACTTCTCTTGCCTCTCAGTTGCAAATACATGTTCATGGGCTTTCACGAACTTAGTTGCAAAAATAGGGGAGATAAAATGTGACTTTTCTCGAGTGGGTCCAGTTTTGGTTTAGAGATCCCATTTGATGCTACAAACCTCCAGCAAGAACGTCAAAGAAAAGGGATAGTAAACCAAGACGTCGGCATAACCCATACGGTGCCATCGATCATATCTTTTCACGGGAAAAAGAGCAGTTTCACTTGTTTGAGGAGTTAGGTGTCGATGGCGACTTAGCCGATGAAACTTACTTGATGGAATTTCTTTCATGTTGGCTTTGTAAGTTTGTTCTACCCGGCAGAGAGTTTAATCACATCCATTCCCGGTGTCTTCAAGGTGGCAAGCATGATGGCTTGTGGGAGCAAGTTCTCCTTAGTTGTACCGATGCTCACCTGCATTGATAATGGAAGCTTACCTCTTCTTCTCAAATAAAGAAGTATGAAGCAATATTTCTTATTCATTACGTCTATGAGTGGATAGGAAATTACTTGAAGTTTACTTCTCTTCTGATCTTATTCACTGTGGTGCTCGCATGACTAAGGTTTCTGGTGAGAAGATGGCAAAAAGCTTTGATATTTCACGTGCTCGAGATTTGGTCCAGAAAGTCAACACATCTACATTAGCTGCTTTGAGATTTGTACAAGCAACAACAGTTCACTCTGACAGACGACAGAAACTTATTATCATCTTAGAGTGACTACCTTAGTGACAGAGATTAGAAGCTTCTTGGGATTAGTAGGTTATTATAGGAGGTTTGTTGAAAGTTTTTCTCACATTTCTACTCCTTTGACCAAGTTGACAAGAAAGTGTGCCAAATTTTTTAGGACAGAAGAATGTGAAAAGAGTTTTCAAGAATTAAAGAAGCATTTAGTTTCAGCACCAGTCCTTACACTGCCATCTAGATCTGAGGTTTTCGTTATCTATAGTGATACATCACGACAAGGACTCGGTTGCGTGTTTATACAATATGGTAAGGTAATTACTTATGCCTTTAGACAACTTAAATAGCATGAGCTTAATTATCCTACCCATGATCTGGAATTAGCAACTGTAATCTTTGCACTCAAATTTTGGCGTCATTATTTTTACGGCAAGTCATGTGAGATTTATATAGACCACAAAAGTTTGAAATATATTTTCACACAGAAGGAATTGAATATAAGATAGAGGAAATGGTTAGAATAATTGAAAGACTGTGATTGTACCATTCTATACCATCCAGGTAAAGCTAATGTAGTGGCAAACGCTCTAAGCCGGAAGAATATGGGAAGACTTTCGGCTATGATTACTAGACAACCCCACTTGCTGGAAGAGTTGGAGAAGTTGGAAATTGAGGTAAGGCTTCCAAATTTTGGTAGTTATTTGACACATTTAGAAGTTCAACCATCATTATTAGAGAGAGTTAAAAGAGCTCAAACTTTAGATCCTGAGTTGACCAAGATTAGTGATAGAGTTAAAGAAGGTAGTTACACATAATTCAGGTTTAATAACGAGGGTGTTCTTCGTATGGGTTCTAGACTGTGAATTCCCTCGAATCCAGAACTGAAGAAATAGATTCTCTCATAGGCTCACAGTTCACCTTTCGCAGTTCACCCAAGCAGCACCAAGATTGACCAAAACTTACTGGATGTTTATTGGTGGAATAACATGAAAAGTGAGGTAGCGGACTTTGTGGCTACATGTTTGGTGTGTCAAAGGATTAAACAGAACACCAGAGACCCATTGGGATGTTCTCACCATTTTCTATCCCTGAGTGGAAGTGGGAGCATATAATGATGGATTACCCCATACTACAAAGCGACATGATGCAATATGGGTGATAGTTGACCATTTAACCAAATCACCTCACTTTTTGGCCGTAAGGAACAAGGATTTGATTGAGGTACTTGCTAACTTGTACATTCGAGAAATATTTAGGTTGCACGGAGTGCGCCTTTATCTATTGTGTCAAATAAAGACCCAAGATTTACTTCACGTTTTTGGGGTGGTTTGCAAGAGGCCTTAGGTATAAGACTTAATCTTAGCACAACTTTCCATCCACAGACAAATGGGAAATCTAAGCGAACTATCCAAACACTGGAGGACATGCTTCGAGCTTGTGTTTTGGATTTTTGAGGTAGTTGGGATAGTCACTTACCATTGATAGAATTTGCTTACAATTATCATGCTAGCATTCAGATGGCACCATTTGAGGATCTTTATGGAAGGAGGTGTCGATCACCAATTTGTTGGAGTGAGGTTAGAGAAAGAAAACTGATAGGCCCAAAACTGGTTCAAATCACTGCAAAGAAAATTTAAGTGATTAGGAACAAACTTATGACTACACAGAGTCGACAGAAGAGTTACACAAATATGAGGCATCATGAGCTTGAATTTAACGTTGGTGATCATGTGTTTCTGTGAGTATCTCTGTGGAAAGGAGTCTTGAGGTTTGGGAAGAAGGGAAAGCTATCTGGAAGGTATATTGGACTGTTTGAGATCTTAGAGCGAGTTGGTACACTTACTTATCGTTTAGCTTTGCAGCCTATTTTGTCAAAGATACATAACGTTTTCCATGTTTCAACCTTGAGGAAGTATGTCTTTGATCTCTCGCATGTTATTGAATTTGAGCCTATTCAATTAAGCAAGATCTATCTTACGCGAAACAACCTGAATGTATTTTGGAATGCGATGAACGTGTCATGCACTCTAAGAGGATAGCTTTTGTGAAGGTATTATGGCGCAACTAGGGCTGTAAATGAACCGAGCCATTCATGAATGGCTCGTGGTTCATTCTCTACAAAACTCGTTCACGTTCATTCATATAATATACGAACCGCTCATGAACATGTTTTCAGGGCTCGTTTATTAAACGAGTCTAGCATGAACACACTAAAAATATTCACAAACATGTTCGCAAACAGCTCGTATAAATAATAAATCAATTAAAATATGTATACAAAATTAATATTTACATAAATCACATAAATTAAATTTTAAGGTGGAGGCTAAGCCTTTAAGTCAGCCCAAAACCCCAAGCCCACTTATAAATAAAAAGCCCAACCCTTAGATAGTCCAATCTATGAAGCTCAAACACTTAAAAACCCTAAGTATATAAACTCAAACAAAAACCTAAACCAAACATATCTCATACAGCCGCACTTTTCACTCACACACAGCCCCACTTCCGTCCCCTACCTCGTCACACACACACACACACACACACAGATCGCACAGACCCCCCCTCTCTCTTCAGTCTTCACAAACAGACATCACGTCGCTGTCTTTGCCGCCGTCATCTCCAAGTCACCGGACTCTACCTGCCGTCGGATTCAACCTTTAAATCTGTAAAGCCAAGTTTGCAATCTGCAAAGCAATCGCTTGCAAAGCCAAGGGCTCAACCAGTGTTTTGCAGAATCAATCAATCATCGCCTGCCGATGGATTCCACCCTTTAAGCCGCAAAGCCAAGTTTCCGATCTGCAAAGCCATTGCCCTCAAAGCCAAGTTTTGATCTGCATCAATTAGTGTTTTTATTGATTCTGCATCTCTCCTGTATCTTCTATTTAACGTTTTTTTTTATTAATTATGCTTGAACGATTTGAGAATTTTGAGTAATTTTAGAGGTTTGATTGGAATTGAACATGAATGCAAGCCGAGTTTCCGAACTCGAGTTCGGCTCGTATTATTAAATGAGTTAAACGAGCCGAGCCCGAATCTCACCCTCATGAACTCAAGCCGAGTTCGAACATTAATATTTTGGCTCTTAACAAACTCGAACGGAGCTCGAACATGCCTAAATTTAAACGAATCGAGTTCGAACACACCCATGTTCGGCTCAAACTTGGTTCGTATACAGCCTCAGGCATAACCATTCTGAGAGGGAAGCTACTTGGAAACTCGAGGATGTTATGCACGAAAAGCATGCCCAACTTTTTGATGATTTAGATACGTTTAATTCCAGGGACTAAATTCTTTTAAGGTGAGGAGAATGTAAGATCCAATTATTCTATTGAAAAAATAAATTAGTAAAATAATGCAGACAAATAAAATTATTATAATAATAAAGTTAGTGCCCTTTTCATAATATTAGAAAGTTTTGGGTGCACTTTGAATAAGTATCTAAAGTTCGGGGGTGTTAGTGTAATTTGCCAATTAAGGTTTCCTTTAAATAACTCCTCCTTTCTCTCTGCTTCTTCTTCCTTTCGCCAGAGAGAGAGAGAGAGAGAGAGAGAGCGAGGAGGTCTTGGGCCGTTCGTTAGTTCCCGGAGGAGTTACTATGTGATTTTCTTACCGAATAGCTTGATCAAGGTAAGAGATTCGTTCTTCTTGCTGTGGTCAAGGGTTTTTATTGTTTTTCCTTTTCAATCCAATCCTTGGCTCGTAATGTTGTGCTCTTCTGAAGATTTTGATGTTCAGTTTCTAATTGTTAACGTACGGGATAAGGTAGTAGATTTTAAAGTGTAAAACAAATCCACCAGCTTGTTGTTTTGCCCCTAAAATTAGGGAATCGCGTCATGAAATTTTTAGTTAGGGTGAACCATTGGTGCCATATGTCTGAATTTTTTTGCCTAGCGAAGGCTTTGTTCTTTATATTTAAATTTTCTGGGTGCAGTTCCATGGTTGGACACTACCCATACGAATTCCTTGTTGAATTCAAATTATCTCCAGTTCAAACCTTAGTTAGATGGCTGCTCTTTCTTGGTTAGTCTCGGAAATTTTTCAGCCATTACACTAGTGCCTTTCCAACTACTGCATAGGCTGTTATTGCAGAAACTCTTATCCATAATCCTAGGCAGTCACTTTGATTTTTATGTGCCATAAGTAGATGTTTAACTTAGTCTTGCATACACTTCTTCATCGCTCTTTGGGTTTTTGGCCACTATAGCTTAAGCTTCCTGCTTATACTTCTTTACATGCCACCCGTACCTGTGTTTGCATCTAATCTTATTCCTTCAATTCATGGGAAACAACTCTCCTTCCAGCCCTTGTTCCTTGGTAAGCTGAATGTTCCTTTTAGTGTTGTGTTTCTGTGTAGTTCACAGTAGAATGTGTCAGTGTGAGACTTCTTCAGAATTCCCCAGAAGCATTGATGTGCTCCATAATTGTGTGAAATTCAGCATTATTTCTCTATTATAGATGCTGTTTTAAAATATGAAATTCAGCATTCCATTCTCCCCCCCCCCCCTAGATGTTGTTTCGTTAAATTGATAGTGGTCTCTACTACTCAGTTTGGTGTCATTAAATTGTACATGATCATTAAGAAGAACAACCTTGTTTAAGGGGAGTCTTCTAAGACCTTTGTAGTTACTTAGTAACTTTTGCAGTCACGTAGTGACTTTTGTAGTTACTTTATGGTCACCTCGTGACTTAGTAACTTTTGTAGGCACTTTTAGTGACTTTTGGATAGGCATCTTGACGACGGCTATTACGCTACCAGTATGAGTTTCGTGCCTTTGGGTTTTGCGTTCGATTTGGATCCTTTGGACCAATTAATGATTATTTCGTATATTTGTTTTGCCTTATTTGCTTCGTCGACAATCGCTATCGCTTGTGCATCAAAGCTTTGCCTTTGTTTTGGACTATAAATTATTGTATTGGTTTCCATTTGTTTCTCCATAATAGGCTATTTGAGCTCACCCTCTATTTGTTTGCTTTGTCCCTTACCACAACAGGTAGTAGACGTGATTAGAGGCATTGGCATGCTTGGGGAATTAGAGCATTTATTTTGATAGCGTGATTGAGCAATATAATTCTTTTTGAGAACTTTACCGGGATGTGGGTAAATTGAATTAGAATTAGAATTTTGTAATAGATTTTGGCAGTGGTTATTATTTTCTTTTAGTTGGATGTTGAAGAGGATAGGTTTTAATTAAGTCTTTTTATCTTATGGAGATATTTTTGTTGCTAATGGATTAGATGCTCTGCTTTATACCTTGAGGTAACTGAATATTTTGTAAAATATATTCGACTTTAGGTCTTGAATTTTAGTAACGGCTTCCAAAGTTTGGATTGTTCCACTCCATGCCACATCCCAACAAAGTGAAGAAAAATACCGCGAACTCTGCTTTAGATGAAGTTGAAAAGGTTCGAGCAAGCAAAGAAAAGGAAATTGTTTTAAATCTTCTAAGTTCCAATAGACCGGAAGACGCGATTGGGAATGCTCATATGAAAGTTCCTCGGCTTTCCTCTGTTATCGCAAGAGACTCTAATTGCTCTCGTAACATTAAAGAGGGGATAAGAGCTCGTTTATCAAGTGACGGGGAAAGCAATACGGATGATGGTGATCAACACTCGAAGCGACCAACCAGAAAGAAAAAAAGCCAAACATTTTACTTGACTCCAGAGGTGTTATTTGAGAACGTCCCTATTCCGATATCATCTCTTCCAGAATCGGCAAGACAAGTACATACGTAGGCTTCAATTAGTGAAAGTCCTTACTGTTTTACTTAAATTGTTCTTACGTTTTGGGATATTCTTTCATTTTCATCCAGTTTGATGATCAAGGACTTCCTTTCAATGATGAAGAATTATTCTTTGAAGATGAACACTTAGTGGATGGCCCAAGTTCTTTTGCGCTGATAGCCAAAAATCTTGATCATACAGTAGTGACGAGTCCTCAAGCAAGAGGTGGCGGTGAAGGAAAAAAATTGCAACAAGTACATGAAGCTACTCTGCCCTTTTCTGTCGGTGAGGCTATGCTTGTCCCTACAGGGATGAAGCCTCCATCTATTCCGCAAGCAGTTGTGCATCAGAGTACAAGTCCTTTAGTTTTTGAGTTTCAACTTGAGGCGAAGACTTCAAATTTTCAACAGAAATATCTCATCATGCTGTGGAACTTAATAAAAGAAAGGCTCTTTAGAGTACCCTTAGAGCGCATGGCCTCGGTCAAGAAAGATGTGGACTCACTTTTGAAGGAAATGGCTAATGTCAAAGCATTTGAGCTTTCTGCTTTGGAAAAGCTTATGAGGCTTTTTTTTTTTTTTTTTGCAACGTTGCTAGCTAGGAGGCCATAAGGTCAAATGCCTCTCACCGCCTTGCTGAGGCAGAGACAAAATCCAACAAAAAGAAAGAGTGTGTTGTTTCTTGCAAAGCACAACTGGTAAGGATTAACGAGAAGCACCATGAGCTGATGAAACAATTTCGAGAGCTAGATGAGCAGAAGGAAGCAACAAAGACATTGCTCAAGCTGGTTTGTGACTGAACTTAGAATCTAGGTCTAAGTTGTCTACATCCCCCGAAGGGATCAAGCCAAAACTAGTTCATTTTTTTTTTCTCCAAACAAGAAAATTGCTGGACAATATTTATTACTCACTTCAAGAGGCTTAACATCATCACCAAATGGCAGTATAAGGCGCATTCTTCACATGCAAAGTCAATTTCTCGTTGTCCGGGATAAGCTTGATAGTGTCCCAGTGTGCTTTTCCTTTCTCATAACAAAGTCTTCCTGGATGAAGGGGAATGAACGCTAATGTGCTGATGCGGTACCAACACATTTCTTTAACCTTTTTCATCCAATGCACGAGTCTTTTTTTCATTTCAGGACATCGCAAGATAGTCGGAACCCCCATTTTAAGTTGATTGTTCAGGCACACAAGTGCAGGTGATGACACATATATATTTGGCACCCAAATGGTTTCTTTGGACTGCTCTTTGTAATAGCTCCCATCCATGTTCAGGGTAACCACTAATTTAATAGGCCATAAAACCTTTCATAGAAGAGTGCATGTGTATTTTCCTTGGTAGCGCAGACTTGTAGAAAGTTTCTCGCGCCAAGACTTTCAGTGTATCGATTGTGCCAGGAACCTTATCTGAAGGCAGAGAACGGACCACAATTGGGTCCTTTGATAGTTCTTCCATTTTTGCTAGAACACATCCTAGCAGCACAATAGTCTTCGTTTGATTTTTCGCTAACCTTTTGAAGTATGTGTTGTATGATGTCTACTAAGAGTGCATCTGTAAGGCTGACTTTCTCCTTTATTTTTGCAAGATGTGAAGTTTGTTCAGAGTCCCATTGACACATGCCTTTTGTGCAGTTGCTTCCATTTGACATTTGTTCCTTATCCTCATTATCGTGTAGCCATGGTCGTCCTAAAAGCACACCATAAGATGTCCTTGCATCTAGCACATGGAATAAAGTGCTCGAAGAAGCCATATCGTTAGTTAGCAGTTCTAACCTTGTTACACTAATAGTTTTTTGGCCTCCGTGGCTTAACCCTTGAATCATGAGGCTGGCACTTCCAAGATCATCAATTGAAATTCCAAGTTTCTTCATTACTTTGAGAGGTAAAATGTTGACAGCAAAGTTTGAGGTTGTCGAGTCAATGCCCCCATGCATGGAAGTTACAACAGACGGACTAGAATGAATGAGCACTTGAGTTGATTGCGAATTTGCTATCTTCACTTCCATTGGCTTTAGTGAACCAATTGGATGGTATATGGAGAAACTACAGACAAATTCTTACATTCTTTCTGTAGCACAATGGGCCCAGTTGGAATGTGGAAGTGAATGGAGCCAAAGGCGACAAAAGTCTTATTTGCAGAAGTCGTGTCTTCCTCGAGGATAACCGTTCCTCGACGTGCCAGATCCATCATCTTGTCTTTTAGGACAAAGCACTTCTCGACGGGGTGGCTGATTAACCGATGATATTTGCAATAGTTAAGGTCATTAACCCGACCGGCGTGGTCTGGTCACTTCATTTCTGGCAAGTCAATTATCTCCATACTAAGTAAATCATCAAGCATGCCAGGCACATCTGAATCAAGAAAATGGGTAGTCCTTGTCTTGCATTTCTTGTAAAGAAAGTCTCTTCTTTCCTTTCTCTTGCGGAACACTTCCCTTGTCTACTACTTTTTTCTTACTCACAGTAGAGAGTTTAATTGGCCCACTATCCATGACCATGGACTCTTTGCCCTCAAATTTAATCGAAAAGGGTCTACCTTGAGTGTCTTGGTTTTCCTTGCTCTCGTGACAGACCTTGGTTTTCACGTGCATCAATGCTGAGCTCTATGTCATGAGTGTTGGTCGCGAGATCCTCAAAAGTCTTCGGTCGCATTCCCTGAAAGATATATTGTAGTCCCCACAGCATCTCGTGAATGCACATCTCAATAGCAGAAGACTCGATAGGTGATCCTTGCAATTGAGACTAAGATTTCTCCATCAGTTGATATAGTCGATAACTGGCTCATCTTTCCATTGGCGTGAATCTGTAAGCTCAATCATGCTGACTGTGCGTACGAGTGCTATAAAAGCGATAGAGAAATTTTTGCTCTAACTGTTCGCAACTGTTGATCGAGTGAGGCTGAAGATTGATGTACCAGTCAAATGCGTTACCCTTCAACGATATGACAAATTGCTTGACAAGATGATCTCTGTAGGTCCCTACATTGTTACATGTTTCCACAAGTGAGCGATATGCTATTTTGGGTTTCTTTTATCGTTGAACTATTGGAACTTTGGCGGCTGATAATTGGTAGGCATCCTTAAAAGATTGATCTTTTGGGTATACAGTTTGGCATAAGTGAGGGAAGACTTTGTAGGCCCTTCAAATTTGTCCTTGATGGTACCCATGATGAACTCCCTCAGCTGGTCAATAGGAATAGAACCTTCAAACATGAGTTGAAACGCGTTTTTTAGTTTTGTCTTCTTGTTGGAATCTTCTCCTTTCGGGAATTCTTTGTTCTTACCTTCGTTGGCATTACTTGTCTCTCCTTCTGGGGCTTCTTTGTCCTTACACTTGTGGGCATTACTTGTCACTGCATCTACCTTACCTTCCAACTTGCTGAGGAGTGTGGCAATTTGAGCATCACGATCTTGGACAGTTTTTGTGAGTAACTCAAATGCTTTTGCTAGGCTCGCAATTTGCTCCTCAAAAGTCAGAACATTCGTCATCATGACAAGCATGGTGCCAGAGAAAGTAGGAGAAGTTGGCACAGATCCAAGTGTCTCCTTCATCATCCACATGGATAGACGGGACCATAGGTTTCGAGACAAATTCTTTGCACATGGCTAGGTGCAAAAGAACATCCTGAACAACATTAACCAGGTCGTGTTTTACCCCCAACAGAGTCGAACCAGGAGTCTTTCTTGACGCATTGGTGTTGAAGAGAAAATTCTCCTTGAGCGAGGACGCCCATTGCGAACTTGTTTGAGCTTTGGCTTTTGCTTTGCTACGAGTCTCCACGCCCATGCTTGGAGCCCCGAAACTGACAACAGATGAAAGTTTCGAGTCGGCTACCTTAGAGCGAGCTATGTTCGAGGCGTCAATCTTTGGAGCCATTGGATCAGCAAATTGAGATGATCTTTGTTTTTGTTGATAAAGAGAAGAGATGAGAGGCAGAGAAGGTCCCACCGGGTGTCCCAAAAATTTGTGCACATAAATTTTGAGCCTAAAGATAAAAGACAGGAAAATTAGCAGCAAATAAAATTTGTATTGATTTGAAAAGGCGAGTACAGTTCTCTAAATAATTCTTTACACAAAGAAAAAGGCTCTCTGACTCTTCTCTTGACTAACGCTTGACCGAAGGCTTGAAAGCTTGTTTTCGGATCAAATATCGAATTTAACTGAGTTCGTTTGAACACTTGATGAATTCTACAATGAACCGCTTGAATGTCTGATGCGACAGACGACTTAGATGTCTGACGTAACAACCGGATTTAATGTCTAACGCGACAAACATTTTGAATGTCTGAACTTGAATGATGTATCTTCCAACTTGAAGAATCTGTGTCTTCAGGTTGACAGAGCTCTGGCTTGGGAGAGTAGACTCTGGCTAGCTGTATTGGGAGACTTCTCCGTAGCTGACTTAGAAGACTTCTCTCTGGTGGACTTGGAAGACTTCTGTCTCACACACACACACATATATGTATATAAGGGTGGATGGAAGTTTATTGAATTGTAACTCTTTGATAATTATTTTTTAATTTTGTAAAGAGATAAATACCATATTACACGTGACAATTTTTTTCGACCACGTAGTGATACACGTGTCAGCTTCCTATTTGTCATTCACCATTTAATTTAATGACAAATAAGTGACACGTGTCAACTTATAATTGACTTAAAACTTATCCTTCTACAATTGCATTTACAAGTTGCCATCCGAGAGAATTACGACAAAGAATTTAGCAGACTATCCTTTTCACAACCAATATATGTTGCGTCCCTATAAAAACTGAGATTTGCTTTTTCTCAACACTATTTCAAACTACCAAACAAACTTATTTACAAATGCAACGAACCAAAAATACCCATTAAATTAACAAAAGAGTACTATTCAAAATTGAAAATATTGAAAAAAAAAAAGACATGGTATACTATCACCATAATAGGGAAGTTTCAAATTACAGAATATTTAATAAAATTAGCCATGCATTGGGTCGTTCAAAACTTGCCTTGAATTCCTCTTTTTCCTCAATTTTTTGACCTGCTACAATTAGGACCGCAATTTAAATGGTCCACAATAAAGAAATTAGAACTAGCAAATAAAATTTGTATTGATTTGAAAATGCGAGTACAATTCTCTGAATAATTCTTTACACAAAGAAAAAGGCACTCTGACTCTTCTCTTGACTAACGCTTGACCGAAGGCTTGAAAGCTTATTTTCGGATCAAACATCGAATTTAATTGAGTTTGTTCGAACACTTGATGAATTCTACAATGAACTGCTTGAACGTTTGATGCGACAGACGACTTAGATGTCTGACGTGACAACCGGATTTAATGTCTGACGCGACAAACGTTTTAAATGTTTGAACTTGAATGATGTATCTTCCAACTTGAAGAATCTGTGTCTTCAGGTTGACAGAGCTCTGGCTTGGGAGAGTAGACTCTGGCTAGCTGTATTGGGAGACTTCTCTGTAGCTGACTTAGAAGACTTCTCTCTGGTGGACTTGGAAGACTTCTGTCTTACACACACACACACACACATATACATACATACATATATATATATATATATATATATATATATATATATATATATATATATATATATATATATGGGGGCCGATACAGATCGACCAGTGGATATTATCCACCGAACTGCAACTCCTTGTTGCGGTTCTCTGTGCTCTAAGAGGGCCCACCCCCACCCCTGAACCGCAACTACGGTTGTATGTCCTTTTTTATTTTCTTTTCCTTTTTTGCCCTTTCTTTTCCTTTTTTGTCCTTCCTTTTTTGTTTTTTTTCCTTTCCCTGTTTTCTTTTCCTTTTTTGTCCTTCTTTTTTTTTTTCGTGGCCCCAACCCCTTCCCTTTTTGCCCTTTTTAAAAACCCCCCAACCGCAACAAGGACTTGCGGTTCCACCCCTTTTCTTCCCACCCCCTAACCGTAACTCCTTGTTGCGGTTCTCCCTTTTTTTTTGGGCCCCCTTCCCTTTTTCCCCCTTTTTTCTTTTCTGCCCCTTCCCCTTTTCCCCTTTTTTCTTTTCGGCCCCCACCCCCCCAACCGTGGCCCCCACCCCCAACCGCAACAAGGAGGTGCGGTCCACCTTTTCTCCCTAACCGCAGCTCCTTGTTGCGGTTCCCCCTTCCCTTTTTTCTTCCTTTTCCCTTTTTTCTTCCCTTTTACCCCTTTTTTTCTTCCTTTTCCTTTTTTTCTTCCCTTTTTCCCCCTTATTTCCTCACGGCCCCACCCGCCCACCAACGGCAACAAGGAAGTGCGGTCCACTCTCCCTAACCGCAACTCCTTGTTGCGGTTCCCCTTCCCCCTTCCCTTTTTTCTTTCTTCCCTTTTTTTCTTCCTTTTCCTTTTTTTCTTCCCTTTTCCCCCCTTATTTCCTCACCACGGGCCCCACCCGCCCCCCAACCGTAACAAGGAGGTGCGGTTCCCCCTTCCCCCTTCCCTTTTTCTTTTCGGCCCCCACCTCTGGTTCCCGTTGGCCCCCACCCCCGAACCGCAACTTCTTGTTGCGGTTCTCTGTGCATTCTCTTCGTGGCCCCATCCCTTTTTTGTTTTCTTTTTGTTTTCTTCGTGGCCCCACCCCCACTTCCTTTTTTGTTTTCTTCGTGGCCCCCAACCCCTGTTCCTTTTTTGTTTTCTTTTGCGTGTCCTTTTTTTTGTTTCCTTCGCACCCCCAAACCTGTGGCCTTCCACTTTTTTCTTCGTGGCTCCTACCCCCCAACAACACTTTGCCCCCCTCCCAGCAACAGCCACCCTCCCAACGACACTTGGCTTTTCCCCCCAAAAGTTGGCCCCCCAGCACACACTTGACTTCTCTGCTTGCCCCCCACAATAGAGAAAGAGAGAAAGAAAATCCGTGAGTCTGTGATGTTCATACTCACGGGTCTTCTTTCTTCTCTTTCCCTTGCTTTTCTCTCTTTATAATCCGTTCTCCCCAATTCTTTCTGGACAGAACCCTCTCTTTCACTCTACATATTTTTTCCAACTCTTTCTTCCATCTTCTTCATACTCCAAAGATTATCTGCATAATCTTCACGATAACATAAAAAAAAATATTCTACGGTCAAAAATCGGTGGATAACCGCTAGAAGATTAAAATATATCAAGTTTAAAGCAAGTAAGTATTTCGAATTTTCTTATAATTCATTGTTAATTTCAAATTGTTCTTACCAGTAGATTGTTTAAATTGTGTTATGCTTACATTGTTCTTACCATAATCTCAAATTCGTGTATTTCAGAGTTTAAAATTATGGATTGAACTAGATTTCTGGTTATGTGTGTTTAATGTGAATACGAAACGTAATTGTCGCTAAAGGTGAAAACTTAATTAGATAGTTTTTCATGAATTTATAAAAAATATCTAGAGCTAGATTTTTCCAAAGTATAAAAAACAGACCCTAGTTATTTTTAAAAGATCTGTATCAGGTAAAAATTTCATATTTTTCCAAAGACTGGAAAGGGGTTAACTAATACGTGCAACCTTGTAATTTTGCAGTGTAATTTAAAATATCAAGCTAGCGCGATTTCGCGCTAAACTTTTATGAGAACCCTAGGATGTTGGGAAGTTCTAATTCCCAGGAATTCGGGCCATTCCGAAGTCCTTAGCTATTTTTTTGGCCGAACGGACTTTTAAGCGCTCGATCCGGACATCGGTTCGGAATTTTTGGCGAAACTTTTGTAAAATACTTTTTAGATCAAGAATGATTTTAGGAAGCTTAAAATAGCATTTTAAAGCACTTTTGAGATTTTCTGAAGCCAGGGGGCATTTTGATAATTTGCCACCCCGAGAGGGGTATTTTGATAATTTTCTCGGTAAAGTTTTTCAACGGACTTTTTAGTCCAGAAAATGTAATTAAAACACCTGAAATGTTGTTTTGAAGCTGATTGCGGCGCGTAATTGTCGCTAAAGGTGAAAACTTAATTAGACAGTTTTTCACGAATTAGTTGGTTTACGATTATATTTTGTTCTTAGAGATATGAATTTCTACCTCGAACCTCATGATAAATCAATCCTATACGATGACGATGACCACATCGCGAGGTACGTATTTGACGGTGTCAACAGGGGTGTTTTAGAAACAATTCAAAGCACACGTCACCTCGAAGAGTGGGTACTGAACGAGGAACAAATACAACTATTACATCGTCAAAATTTATCTATGTTCACCGATTGCGGGATTTGGTCTCGACACGACGATTGCCTTATATCCGCTCTAGTTGAACGATGGAGGAGCGAGACGAACTCATTTCACTTTCGGTTTGGTGAAATGACGATTACATTGGAGGACGTCGGATTTATACTTGGAATCCCATGTCACGGCAAACCCATTACTTTGAGCGTCTGCATCCATAAAGAATATGGCTAGGCAGTATTTTTCGAGAATTCCGAAGGAAGCTCTTACATCAAACGACATCAAACTTAAATGGCTGAGAGAGCAGTACGGCGAGCTACCGGATGAATACACTCATGATGATTTCGTGACATATACGAAGGCATTCTTTCTGTATATTATTGGAGCTATATTACTTCCGATGCATTCGAAAAACACGGTGCATCCGAAGTATATGGTGTTCTTGGAGGATCTTGAGGAGGTATACTCATATTCGTGGGGTTCAGTTGTTCTTGCGCACCTATATCGAGCACTACATAAGGCTACGAGAGTGGATGCCAAGTCTATTGCCGCCTGCCTGACTCTATTACAGGTATGATGATTTATATTCTTGTTTTGATGTGTCAAAATATTCGTGATTAATTACTAATTCCATATAATGTTTGCATTCACAGGATTGGTCTTACGAGAGGCTACCCACGAGTCGTCCACAACCGTGGGAATATTTCGATGAGACGTGGCCTAGGGTGTGGGCCTGGGGGCTAGAGACCAATCGGAAGAGACGGGTAAACCCTCACAACCATCTACAGTTCTATCGGGGGAACTAGATATGCTGGATGCACCCCAGGTGACGTGGCAACCATATGGCAAGGTGATGCATCGGTTAGATGAGTGGTGTTGGCAACTTCCGGTATCGTACATGCTGGCAGGTTTGGTTCGGGTGCCGCTTATTCACTTCGAAGTATGTGAGTTTCAGATGCCCGATCGAGCTATGAAGCAAGCTGGCTGTCTACAAGGGATCCCAAAACCCGCTGTAGACATGCGGCCATACAGGAGTGCTCGGCTTCCGAAACTCGAGGTGCCTGATGCCTTGAATTTGTTGAGCGACGAGGTGGAACAGTGGAATACTTGGCAAGAAACGTACGGTAGCCTTGTATCGCTCAAGGACGATGTCGTCAATATCGATGACTACCTTAAATGGTTTCTCAACGTGACGCGCACGAGGGTGAATCGCCCTTCCCAGCCGACGAAGACATCGTATGCGCCACGTGAGGTCTATGACCAGTTCTAGGCATTGACCATTGTAAGTCATGCTACTGTTGTTTCAATTTTTATTTGCGCACCTTATCGACCATGCTTGAAATGATGACGGTGATTTTTCTATGCATGTTTTTTAGGTTGACCAGGGCACTGAGGTGTTCAAGCAGCTTGAGCAGTTTGACTGGTACGTTGCGCATGCTCCTGACAGTCTCAAGAGCTCCATTGAGAGGTACAAGACTGATCTTCACAACTTTGGTGTTGCGTATCGGGGTTACCGAGGGGAGCCGTCTAGTCGCTTACCTCCTGACGCGTACATCTCTCAACCCCAGAGTCAGGTGTGGGAGCCGTCTAGTCGCTTGCCTCCTGACGCGTACGACTCTCAACCCCAGAGTTAGGTGTGGTAGCCGTCTAGTCGCTTGCCTACTTACACATACGACTCTCAGTTCCAGAGTCAAGTAGGATTCCAGGCGTCGCGCCCAAGCATCCAGTCGGATAAAGGACAATCGACGAAGCCATTAAGTCCAGCGAAATGGGAATGGATCGACCGGCACTACTTCGGGCATGAGCCCATCGATTCAAATGACTTTCCTGTTGCGGGAATCGTAGCTCACTCTGATATGAGACTGTTGGCGCCGGACACAGATATTTCGAATTGGGTCATGGACGCTTACATAGATCTGCTCCGTGTTAGAGAGCTAAGTAATAACCCCTCCCAAACTCTCAAGCTCAACATGTATCCCTCTTTTCTAGCCCCCCTCTTGGTGAATAGCATGAATGGCTTCATAGCATGGATGAGGATGCGAGGGACAAGCAAGGGTGCATGGCGACCGTCTGCAAACGTGCTTGCCTTATTGAACTCGAGCGATCAATGTCACGCATCTGAGGCAAACCTAATCATGATACCTTGTCTTCACGGGTGCCACTTCTTCCTATTAGTTCTCCATCCAGCGAACAAAACGGTCCACATATACGATAGCCTAAGGGAAGACGGACCTGGTGGGCAGCTGGCAGAGATGTACTCCACGTACATCAATGCGGTGGTTAGTTTATATTTCTTGAGCTTCGCTCATAGTCTATTCTTCTTGTTAAGTAGGCTTGATAACTTTTTTTACTGTTGGATGCAGACTACTATCATTCCACTAGCGTGCCGACATGTTACGGGGGAAGCCATCACGAGCAAAACAATGATAGAGCCTTGGACGGTCGTGATGATACAAAACCGACCAAAGCAATATAACAGTCATGATTGCGGGATTTACGTCCTCAAGTACATGGACTACATAGCTCGCTCGGATGTGCTCGAAAATACGTCGTGGTCTCGAAGGGATGCATTGACGTTTAGATATCGGATAGCCTGGGAGCTGAAAAATGGTGTAGCTAGACACCTTCCTTACCATTCCCCTGAGATGTAGTTGACGTTCGTATGGATTATTATTAGTATTGTTGGATTTTGGATATTAAGGTTTCAAATTGAATTAGCCTTATTATTACTTTAGAATGATTTGGACAATGGGCTAACTAGCGTGCCTAAGGTGTAATGAGCAAAAAAAAAACGTGAAAAAAATAGCCTGCCTAAAGTGTGTGCGAATAGGGGCGTCGTAGGAAAATCCAAAAAATAATGTCTCGTTTTTCGCCGAAATTCATAGAAATGGGCTAACTAGCGTGCCTGAGGTGCAATGAGCGAAAAAAAAGTGACAAAAAAAATTACAACTTTTTTCGCAAGCTAAGAATTGGGGGCTAAAGTGTGCGCGAATAGGGGCGTCGTAGGAAAATCTAAAAAATAATTTCTCTCGTTTTTTGTCGAAATTCATAGAAATGGGCTAACTAGCGTGCCTAAGGTGCAATGAGCGAAAAAAAAGTGACAAAAAAAATTACATCTTCTTTCGCAAGCTAAGAATTGGGCGCTAAAGTGTGCGCGAATAGGGGCGTCGTAGGAAAACCCAAAAAATAATTTGTCTCATTTTTCGCCCAAATTCATAGAAATGGGCTATCTTAACTAGTGTGCCTGAGGTGCAATGAGCAAAAAAAAAGTGAAAAAAAATTACAACTTTTTTCGCAAGCTAAGAATTGGGCGCTAAAGTGTGCGCGAATAGGGGCGTAAGAAACCCAAAAAATAATTTGTCTCGTTTTTTGCCGAAATTCATAGAAATGGGCTAACTAGCGTGCCTGAGGTGCAACGAGCCAAAAAAAGTGACAAAAAAAATTACAACATTTTGCGCAAGCTAAGCATTGGGCACTAAAGTGTGCCCGAATACGCCCTTCCAAAAATATCAATAATCCACAAACCAAATCACAAATTAAAGGTTTCACAAACCAAATCACAAATATAAACATTATAAAAGTTCAATTTATACAACTGAAACATTAATCCTAACACTCTTCCTCATCATCGTCCTCCTCGACCATACTGCCAGGTTCGATACCTAGCACTTTATAATGATTTCTCTTGTCATGATCAGTCATCTTATTACACAACGCACACTTTCGCAATTTTTTTTGACCCGTTGCTTCTTCAATCGGATTCTTCATGCGTATTGCTCGTTTTCGCCCTTTTGTTTGAGAAATAATTGGATAAAAAATGTCGTCCTCCTCACCTTGCAGGCTAGTGCCGTCAATGACTGGCTGTGAAGCTCGATTGAATCTACCGGATGGAGTCGTCCGAGGGTCCCGTCTTTCTGGTAATGCCATCCTAAACTGTGCATGCTTAGCCTTATCCCGTGCGGCTGCTTCAACTTGATACCTGTACCCATCAAATGTTGACGCTGCATCCATTGATAAACCGTGCATGATGTTACAAAGGTGATTATATCGCAGCGTCTCAGATTGCTCGAAATCAACTGAAACATTGGGCACGTAAGGAATGTGACCGTGGACTCTATTGGCTTCCTTCGTCCACCGTTCCAAGATATACTGTGGAGGGATTTCACTAGCATTCTTGGCGCTAAAAACCCTCAACGCGTGTCGACAAAGTATACCTTTATGCTCAAACAGTTGACAGTTGCAATTAACAAACCCGGTGTCCATACAAACTGCTACGGTAAAATGTCTTCTTTTCCTCGGAGCCGACGAAGAGCACGGATTGGCGAAATTCGTCACATTTGTCAAAGCATAAACCTTGAGGTCCCTGGTGGAATACTCGTGCAACTTTGTCATGCTATATTGATTCGACTTTAGTAGTTCCTCTTGAAACTGTCTAAACATTTCCTTGGTATAGACTTGAGCCGCATGAGCCTCCAAAGGTGAAAAAACTAATATGGCTCTTTCTCTGTAAACTGTAGCCGCGTCGGCTTCTCTCTCAAGGTAAAATTGCCTGTCAAGGACTTTCTGCATCTCTAGTACGAACTCTGTTATACTTGAAGACTGGCCTACGTACCCATCAAAGAATGAATTCATACTTTCGCTTCTCGAGGTCGTAGTCATTCCGGCTGCAAAAAACTTCTTCGTGTAGGCACCGACCCACTGTGTCTTGATCTCATACAACGATTGTAACCATTCATGATTGTGCAAAGAGTAGTCATCCATTAACTTGGCCCACCTCTCCTCGAACACGTCTACCGTCAACGATTTCTTCACACATGTATTAAAGTCAGTCTTGAATGTCGGATGGTTTGCATATACATTGTGAAGCCGTTCGGGATATTTGTTGCTTATGTGCCATGTGCACAGGCCATGGTGAGTATCTGGAAGGACCTTAGCGATTGCATTTTTCATTGCCAGATCTTGGTCGGTGATGATGGTCTTTGGAGGAATATGATACATTGCTTTAAGCCACGTTTCAAATAACCACGTAAATGACTCCTCCGTCTCATCCCTAAGCAGGGCAAAGCCAAACAAGATTGACTGATAGTGGTGGTTCACCCCGGTGAACGGAGCAAAAGGCATAGAGTACTTATTTGTGCGGTATGTGGTGTCAAACGTCACAACATCCCCAAAATTTTGGTAAGCAGCTCTAGAACGGGCATCCGCCCAAAATATAGTACTAATGCGGTTCTCATCATCCAGTTGGAGACTGTAGAAAAAGCCAGAATTCTCACTCTGAAGGCTCCTGAAGAGATCAAGTGTAGCTTGAGAATCACTCTTACCGAAAGACTCTCTCCTCTGAGCACGAAGTTCATTTCGAAGGTCTACTTCGTTGAAACTCAACTTGTCAATCCCCCCAGCCTGGCTTGAGAAAACCCCCATCATTCTAGAAGGTGGAATTTTAGCCTCGGCCATTGTAAATATCAGTTGTCTGTGTGCCGCGCTTATTTCTCGGTGTTGATGAATTTGACCAATCTTACTAGGGGTCATCAACTGATGATTATGGCTCAACTCCACTCCCGTCACAACCCAATGGTTTTCATTTTTTCGGTGTACTGCATACACATGGGCCTTGCAGCCGGTACCCGAAAATGTGTCCCGTTTTCTTTGTCTTGATGGCCCTTCGTCACTGATCCGAACAACGGGGGTACATGCGGTGCTCCTCTATGACACTCAAATAGTCTTCCACAAATTTGATCTGTATTCGCCCGTTTTCTAGTCGTCTTAATTCTAATACCGAAACCTATCGTTTTCGAATATGCTCTATAGTATGCTTCAACTTCGTCCAGTCTTTGAAAAACTTGACCCAAGTAAGGTGGATCAGAATCTTCACAAAAATTATTTCCTCCAGTTGCATCCATATTTATACTGAAATCTAAAAAATAAAAATTATATCATTCTCAACAAGTCATAGAATTAAATAAAAGAAAAATAAAAATTATTTAAAAGTCATTCGAAAAATTTATATAATGTAAAATTACCAAAATAGCCCCCGATGAGCGGCAAATTACCGAAATGCCCCTAGGGGTTCATTATCACCCTAACGCCCCAAATCAGCTTCAAAATAACCTTTCAGGTGTTTTACTTACATTTCTGGACTAAGAAGTCCTTTGAAAATTTTACAGAGAAAATTATCAAAATACCCCTCTCGGGGTGGCTAATTACCAAAATGCCCCCTGGCTTCAGAAAATCTCAAAAGTGCTTTGAAATGAGATTTTAAGCTTCTTGAAATCATTCTTGATCTAAAAAGTATTTTACAAAAATTTCGCCCAAAAATCCCGAACCGGTGTCCGGATCGAGCGCTTAAAAGGTCGTTCGGCCAAAAAAATAGCTAACGGCTTCGGAATGGCCCGAATTCCTGGAAAATGGAACTTCCCAACATCCTAGGGTTCTCATAAAAGTTTTGTGTGAAATCGCGCTAGCTTGATATTTTAAATTACACTACAAAGTTACACGGTTGCGCGTATCAGTTAACCCCTTTCCAGTCTTTGGAAAAATCTGAAATTTTTCCCTGATACAGATATTTTAAAAATAACTAGGGTCTCTTTTTTGCACTTTGGAAAAATCTAGCTCTAGCTATGTTTTATAAATTCGTGAAAAACTGTCTAATTAAGTTTTCACCTTTAGCCACAATTACGCCCCGCAATCAGCTTCAAAACAACATTTCAGGTGTTTTAATTACATTTCTGGACTAAAAAGTCCGTTGAAAAATTTTACCGGAAAAATTACCAAAATACCCCTCTCGGGGTGGCAAATTACCAAAATGCCCCCTGGCTTCAGAAAATCTCAAAAGTGCTTTGAAATGCTATTTTAAGCTTCCTGAAATCATTCTTGATCTAAAAAGTATTTTACAAAAGTTTCGCCCAAAAATCCCGAACCGGTGTCCGGATCGAGCGCTTAAAAGTCCGTTCGGCCAAAAAAATAGCTAACGGTTTCGGAATGGCCCGAATTCCAGGAAAATGGAACTTCCCAACATCCTAGGGTTCTCATAAAAGTTTCGCGCGAAATCGCGCTAGTTTGATATTTTAAATTACACTGCAAAGTTACAAGGTTGCGGGTATCAGTTAACCCCTTTCCAGTCTTTGGAAAAATATGAAATTTTTACCTGATACAGATATTTTAAAAATAACTAGGGTATCTTTTTTGTACTTTGGCAAAATCTAGCTCTAGCTATTTTTTATAAATTCCAAAAAAATTCTAATTTTGACGCCCTAAAAAATCGCTATTTTGGAATCTTTCGAATGTAATACCCCGATTTGTAAAAACATAATTTTGACGCCCTAAACACGAATTTTAGACTATGGTAAGAACAATTTAAGCGTAACACAATTTAAACAATCAATTGGTAAGAACAATTTGAAATTAACATTGAATTATAAGACAATTTAAACAATCAGTTGATAAGAACAATTTAAAATTAACATTGAATTATAAGAAAATTCAAAATACTTACTTGTTTTAACTTAATATATTTAAAGAAAAATCCACCGATCTTCTAGCGTAATTTTTTTTTTTTGGTATTGTTGTGGAGATTATGTAGGTGAGATATGGAGAATAAAGAGAGTGGAAGAAAGGGTTCGGGGAGAAGGGAATAAAGAGAGAAAAGTGAGGAAGAGAGAAGAAAGAAGACAGAGAAAAATTATGTCCGTGAGTGAGCAGTAGTTAGTCAAGGCTGTGAAGAAAGAAAAAAATGGCAGAGTCAGGCTGTGAAGAAAGACGAAAAATGGCAGAGTCAAAGTCAAAGAGTCAGGCTGTGAAGAAAGGAAAAAAATGACAGAGTCAAAGTCAAAGGCTGTGAAGAAAGAAAAAAAATGACAGAGTCAAAGGCTGTGAAGAAACTCTGCAACCACCCACGCACAAGGAGACAAAAAAAAGGACACAAAAAAAATAATAAAAAAACAAAAAAGGACACGCAAAATAAAACAAAAAAGGAACCGGGGGTAGGGGTGGGGGGGCCAGGGGGTGGGGCCAGGAAGAAAAAGAGGAAGGACAGAGAACCGCAACAAGAAGTTGCGGTTCGGGGGTGGGGGTGGGGAAGAAAACAAAAAATGAAGGACAAAAAAGGAAAAGAAAACAGGGAAAGGACAAAAAGAAAATAGGAAGGACAAAAAAGGAAAGGAAAAGAAAAAAGGAAAAGAAAGGACAAAAAGAAAAAAGAAAAGAAAAAAGGAAAAGAAAGGACAAAAAGAAAAAAGGAAGAACAAAAAAGGAAAAAGAAAAAAGGAAAGGAAAAGAGGGATAGGACAGGGAAAGACAAAGAAAACAGTTCGGGGGTGGGGGTGGGGCCGCAAGCACAGAGAACCGCAACTCCTTGTTGCGGTTCGGTGGTTATTATCTACCGGTCGATCTATATCGGCCCCCCTATATATATATATATATGGGTGGATGGAAGTGTTCTTATTGAACTATAACTCTTTGATAATTATCTCTTAATATTGTAAAGAGATAAATACCATATTACACGTGGCAGTTTTTTTCGACCATGTAGTGATACACATGTCAACTTTCTATTTGTCATTCACCATTTAATTTAATGACAAATAAGTGACACGTGTCAACTTATAATTGACTTAAAATTTATCCTTCTACAGTTGCATTTACAAGTTGCCACCTGAGAGAATCACGACAAAGAATTTAGCAGAAACTATCCTTTTCACAACAAACTTCTTGAACCCACATTCACATGATAGTCGAACGGCGCTCTATCTGAAGCGATCAAATGCAAACTTGAACGGCCAAACCCTTTACAGAAGCAAGGCAAATCAAAAGCCAACCAGGCACGAATACAAGGATGACAACTAGACTAAGCGACGCTAAGATAAACTAGAGAAGAGTGAAGAAAACCTCAGCCAGTCCCAGCTGCTAACCACGACGGCATCCTACACCCGGATCTCGAACTATAAGTCTAACTAAACGAGGAGAGCCCCCAACATAGAAGTCCCATAGAAGTGAGAATAATAAAAAAAAGGAACAATAAGCCAAGATCCAAAGAAACGAAGAAATAAACACCAAACTAGAGAAAGAAATTTACAACTGGAGAGAGCGGTAAAATAATTTATAAATCCGGAGGATTATACTGTACACACCCGTCAATAAGGATCTAATAGCGGCATTTATGGTCCTTTGGCGTCTCAATTGACAACGCTGGAGCAGGATTGGATCCAAGCACTATGCAGTTTAAACCAGGTAGAATCCCCATCTGATAGAGAGGAGAAGAAGAGAAGGATGAAAAAGGAAGAAGGTTTTTTTTTTTTTTTTTTGGGGGGGGGGTTGACTTTCACGACGACTAGAGCTAGAGGTGAAATTTTCCGAAGCTGAGTTATCTAGTACAGAACATTTGAGTAAATTGCCAACAAGTAACCAAGTACTGATAAAAGAGCATCATCGGCAAGAGGTACCTGCACTAGTGTTTGCCGATCGAAATTTAGCGCGCGCACACACATATATGTATAGATATAGGGAGTTGATCCCTTGCCACAGCTGATAAATTAAGTTGTCAGAGCGATCTGACCATCCACATCAATATGGGCAGCCAAGATACTTTATTTTTTAAGTTCTCCCATCGTCCGCAACATTGGCAGGGAAACTTTTGAAAAAAAAAAAAACAGATTTGAACTGCTTACATCGACAGCGTGGAGGGCCAGATTGTGATGGCAACTTAAGCATATATGGACGGGAGCCAACCTATATCCAGCATTGAGAAATCATTGTTTTTCCAGCTTATCTCATCCGTCCACGACGCACAATGGACGACTGAGATGCGCATTTCAACTGCCCATGTGGCAGGTGGCATTGGTGTGTGTTGGTTGGTGGAGATGGGTAATGGTGTTGTTCGGCGGAGATGGGTAACGGTGTTGGTATGGTGTAGAGGTGGGCAATGGTGTTGGCCGGTTGAGGTTGGTACTAGTATCGATCTGCATGACGGCAATAATGTACTATGGAGGACGGATATACTAGAGGCCGCGGTGGAGGAGGGAGACACTGAGGCACCAGGAGAGGGGGGCAAGACAAAGTTGGCATTGTTTTGCATTATATGTGAGACATACAAAAAAAAAAAGGCAATCTTGGTCGTCCACACGATGACGTGCAGGCACCAGGAGAGAGGGGCCAAGACAAAGTTGGCATTGTGTTGCATTTATAGGTCACACGCACACACACGCACACACACAAAAGGTAATCTTGATCGCCCACGAGGTGCATTGCTAGAACTACACTCGGGATTTTCTGAGCATGGATGTTTGTAGTTTAGTGTTGCATAATAGATAAGCGTACTTTGTCTTCCTTTCGTTATACCGCTTCAACCACTCTTTAACACGCCACAATAATTGATACGGAAATATCACCGAACCCCTTGAGGTTAGGATAGAATTACAGACGTGTCCGGCTACGATTTGAAATATCAAATACGTCGTTTGATCGGACACGTGTCCATCAAAAATATGAAATATCAAATACATCCTTTTGACAGGACAGTAAACAAATAGATAGAGGTGATAGATTTTTAAAAAAGACTTAATTAACCCAATCCGTGTGTTGGATTTCTTTTCATATGCCACCCTCCGTCTTCCTCTTTTTTTTTTTTTCCCTCCTTTCTAACAGAACACCCCACCTCCTCTTGGTCTTTCCCCTTCAAGTCTAACACCACCACCACGGCGCCACCACCAACCACCAACCACCAAGCAAAGCCATGGCTCCACCACCAATCAACGGAAGGAGGTCTAAAAAAGCATCCCAAAAGTATGAATTCCTTCTCCTTCCTTGATCACCACGATCGACCCTTGGACTTTTTCATAACAAATAATCTGGCAAACAGCTCCTCTTGCATCTCTTTCCATAATAGCTTCACATCTCTTGCCAATCCAAACATAAATTCATCCACAATCACACAGATACAATTCACACATACACAAATCATCCAAACATAAATTCATCTCACAATTCACACAGCAACACACCCCAACATCACCACCAAGCACACCGACGGCTCCATAACTAACTACAACCACGGCAACCCCCCCACGACGGCCCCCCTAACACACACACACTGGTTGAACACAATCACGCACACACACAAAATACTTGAATTCATCCACAATCACACACATTGAATTCAATCACACACCTGCGAGCGTGCACGCACACACACTGCTTAATTGAATTCACCCACGATTACATTAAACGTACACTGACCGATTAATTCACCCATAATCACACATACATAGCACCTAGAATTGATTGAATTCACCCATAATCACACATAAACAGCATAAACACTGATTCATTAAATTCACCCAGAATGACACACACACGCACACACATGCACGCGAGCGCGCACACACACAGATCGATTGAATTCCCCTGCAATCACACACACATACACATGCACACCCGCATCCTGATAATTGATTGAATTCATCTACAATCACACACACAAAATGATTGAATTCAGACCCACCCACGCACACATGCACACTCTCACTAAGATCAAATGTATGTGTGTAGTGTGCACTGTGTAGTGTATGTGTAGACCCATGTGTGCGAGTGTGCATGTTTGTGGAAGAGTGGAAGAAATGAAGGGAATATGAGAGATGTGGGATAAATACGTATATGAAATTCATACGCATTTTAAGAGTTAAGGGTAGAAAAGGTCCCGTATTTTGAAAATACAGTATGCTGACATAAGTACAAAGTGTACTAAATACAAACAGTGTTACAACGGAAGGATATGTGTTACGAATCTTTAAGATTCTAGTCCAACACGTAAGCTTTTGAAAGTCAATGGAGTTGACTGTAATTATATCATAACCTCAGGCGGGTTCAGTGACATTATCCCTAATTGACATTGCACTATCATGTTCGTTGTGATTAGACCCATGTCCTAGATTGTCTACACAAGGGGTTGCAACTCTCCTGGATAACCCTACACTGCTTCTCAGGAAGGAAAACCTGAACTTCTTATATATCTGCAATTAATTTGGATGTCCAGGACCCCTTATCTATCCACTACGAATCAAGCAAAAACAGTCGAGTGTAGTAATAGTACTTGAGAACAGAAATAGTTTGACTGTCTGCACAATGATTAATAGTTCGTGCAAGTACATATTGGTCGAGTAACTTCAGGAACACATTTGGAAGAAGATAAAAACATATCAGATAAAAGATGCCACATGTTGTCAAGAATCTTGGTGACCAGAGTCCGCAAAAGCCGTAACGAACAGCATACCTTGTCGATGAGGTCCACTCTCCAAATTCCCCTTGTAACTACAGATTCTTCCCGAATATCAATCTACTAAGCCTTATCTCCGGAAGTTCTTCTCGTCGAACAGTTCCTGCATTGACATATTTAACTTAGAAGTATTTAGTAGCATAACTCTAGAAAAACGCTCTCATGCTATGCTTATTTAGGTTTCAGCAATGCTGGATGCTAAGATCATTAGGACAGTAGCTAGTTAGATAATGTGTAAGTACAAGAGTTCAAGCCATTCTAAATGAACTTTTCAGCAAACTAAGCATGTATGAATGCATGTGGTTGGAGTTCACATATTGTACCAACTACATTCTCTTCCCCCCACCCCCACCCTCTTCACCAAATAAGCTGGAATACTGCCAAACAAATTCCATGCTCTGTCAAGTTCAAAGCAGTGCAAAATGCAAAGATTAATAGTTACATTATCTGCCAGAAAATGTGCAAGTCCATGAGTTCAAGTTAAAAAAAACTTTCAGAAGTCAAAGCATGACGTTTACATGCGCATAAATACCAACTGCAGCCTTATTTTCTCTTCGCCAAACAAACTAAAATTTTGCCAAATTTATTTTTAGTGTTGTCCACCAGTAGTCTCTTAAAAAGAAAGTTTCTTTGCGACCTTGTGATCCGAAAAGCATGTTAAGAGGAACAACGTATTCTTACACTCAAAAGTTGCCCAGCGAGATGGATGTACAACAGAGCGATCCTGCTTTGCATCTGAAACATAGAGCAAGCTGAACAGATCCGCAGTACCATCAGCCTTTGTTACTGATGTGTCGTACGTGGACATGAGGCCAATAGGTGGAGGGGAGACAATGACCTTGTTCGTCATATCTAAAGAACCCTGTCAAAAGATAAATAAACTTTGCAAGTAAGCTTCAGTATTTCTTAGACCATCTTTGTCGCAGCTTATTTTCGCTAGCTTATAGCTTAAGAAACAGCTTAGAATGGTGCTTGTTAGTAGCTTTTTAAGCCATAAGCGATAAGCGGGCTACAACCCTCTTATAGCCAAAATAAGCTATAATCCATAAGTACCTCGAGAGGTGCTTTTCCGGCTTATGCAATTTAAATTTCAGAATACCCCTCATACAGTTCGCCACATGTCACGTGTTGAGACTATCTCTTTCTTCTTCATTTTCTCAACTTCATTTCACATTTTTCAATTCATCCGATTTTGGATATAGACAATTCAAGTAGTGTTCAAGTCAAAATTGAATTCTCTTTCATTTGAGATAAGATAAGAATATATTTAGATTTTTTTGGGTAAGGTAATCAAAATCTGTGATAAAGGTGATCATATTTACATACCAATAACTAAAAGCATGTTGGGTACTTCTGTCATCTCAAATTTAAGAGATCTAATTCTGTAAGTTGTAACAAACGCTACATACCAACTTAGGTATTAAGATTCTTATTATTATTTATTTGATAAGTTGCTTATAAAAAAATAAATAAAAGCTACAACAAACGGTGCCTTAGTCCCATCAATAAGATAAACTCATACCAATTTTGGGTTGTCCTATATGGCCCCTATGTGTCTCTGTATCGACACAACAACGCCAAGAACTATGGAGCATAACCTGCACTGCACTTTACACAATTTTCTGGCTGGCCAATGCGAGAGAGAGTGGGGAACCACAAAGAAGTAAGGACATATATTAATTCACAAGTCTCAAACCGACTCGGTGATTGTATGACCAAGGGTGGGGCTGGGGCCAATGAGGCTAAAACTGGCCCTGCCTGCAGTGTTTACCATTTTCAGTCATTATTCAGTTTGTCGACCATTTGTTCTCGTTACTCACGTATGCCTCCTACTAATTAGATATTTAACTCTGGTTTTTCCTGTCATATGACGCCAATTTCCCACCAGAAACATTGTTTATCCATATACTCCTATTTCTATTGCCTATGAAAATGGATAATTGATGTATGTTGTGTTTATGGGTTCTGTCCTTACCTCAAGTATTAAAGATAGCCCCATTTCTGTACTTATTTTGGAGCTCTAGACATCCAGATGCCTAAAATTGAGGTATGCACTAATGAAAGTTAATATTTGCGCTATAGATCAGAGAAAGAAAAGAAGTAATGCCATGAGGAGTCAAAGAGTGCATAATTGTTTTATAGACAAACACAACATTAATAGACAAACAAATAAATAGTTCACATGTCGGAAACCACAATGAAATAAAATCAACCGTCCTTCACTTTAAACTTTCCAACAAACTAACAGACGAAAATATATACACGGCTCATGACAGTTATATGCCGTCCACAGAAAGACCTAAACAGTCACAGTGCATGTTTTTGTATGAATTGAATTCTGAACAGAATTTCACAATCAAGAAGACAATAACATCAATGAAGTAACTTTACCCCACGAGATCTTGCTACTGGTCGAGAAACTTCAGACATGTGTTTACTGAGAATCTCTTCTTCAAGAGAATATTTCCTTGCTTTCTTTGGGATGCCAATCTTGGCTCCACCTCCTATAGATTTGTCACAACTAGAGCTTTTTCCACTTACTATGGCAACTGGTTTTGTGGCATCCTTAGGAACCCATTTCTTTTCCTGATATCTGACGAGCCCGATAATTACTTAGACCAGGAAAGGAGAAAAACACACACTACTTGTATTCCCTTCAAACGGCATGCATTAAAAATCAGCTGAAAATTTACTTGGCACGAATAAACATTTCGATTGCGCTTCTGTCAAAATGTGGTGGCAATTCTGCTTCCCAATATCGGTTCGACCTCTCATTGCCCATAGCTACAGAACAAGAATCAAATGATTGGCACATAAGAACGCACTAATTTCCACGATATATTGAAGAAGAGATTGAGTAGAAAGTCAAAAGAATCAGAGATGAAAACTGGCAGTTCTTCCCTCGACTACTCCCCACATCCCACACCCCCTCCAGTCCCCCACCTTACGCCTCCCGCCTCAAGCCAGAGAAGTCGGACGAAAAAGGCCAGACATTAGAAAACCACTTGCATGTGGAAAGTTCGGATTGCTGGAACCTCTTAATAGGATCAATGTCCTTTTCCTTGTGCAAAAAAAGGAGAATGGTGCTATAGGCCAACAACTTGCACTAAATAATGAGAATTATTTTGTTTCGAAAGATCTCTTTCCTAATTCATATTGGGGAAGGAGGAGGGAGGAAGGAAGATATTCTGACAACAACATAATCTTATGGCCTATGCATGATTTATGTGTGCGAAAGGGAGTGTAGGCCTTCGTCTATGTGTGAGTGAGTGAGAGAGAGAGAGAGAGAGAGAGAGAGAGAGAGAGTCATTACATTGCATAAAAGCAACCTGCTCTGGTAGCCATGTGTCGAGAGTCGTGGACCTCACCTATTGGTCAAAATATAAGAAAGTTGTCACTGAAACCATTGAAATCGAAGCAGGCAAAAAAATAAAGTAGCACCTAACTTAAAGGTAAAATAATGTATTAAAAGCTGATATAAGGTAGACATCTACCCATCACGTATACTGTCGGTTATATTCATTCGCAGGCTCCTCCCTTTTTTGCAGTTGCTTACCAATTACCAAAAGGGAAAAATGTTTTAGTTGCTTCATTGCAGTTGATGGTTAGTGAGTGCATCTACTTTCTTTACAAGCATCAAGAGTTAACTTGAATATGGTTTTCTCTCTTCTTGATCCATTTATTCAGATACATTACTATAGACCAAGTACAGCGTACCATCAGATAATGCGGTATTGAAGATTATGGAGACCCTCCCCTTTTCATTCTACGATGGAGTATTATTTAGCTTCAATCAGAAGGCTCTAAAACAGATAAATGCAAAACTACAAAGGACATGGTACAATTACATGCCCTATACCAGCTTCACCTACATGGCAGTCTTAATGGGTGATTCATATAGTACTACCTGAATTTTCGCGAACCGGACATGTGCTTGTTTGACGTCTGAACTGGTGTTGACACCAAAAACCTTCAAGACCTATCTCATTCTTTAATACATTCTACATACCATAGTTACACAAAACACCGATGTTGAAGCTCGCTATGATTCTGTAGTAACTCCGAATCTACTGGAGCGGCACATGAGGTACATGTGGAAACAGTCCATTTACACGTCTGAAGGTAAATCTATTTCCAAATTCAAGTGCCCAAGAAAGAAAGAAAGAAAAAGGCCCCTTATCCATATCTAGCTACTAAGTATGGTACACAAGAAGCATGAGTAGTCAAATGAACTTCGATAGGACCCCATACTTAAAGCTAACATCATATAACCCAATTAAGACATTGTAGAATAGGCTATACCAAGCCGATGATTTACCTGAATAAGTCTCTCGTTCTTCCTTAAGTACTAAAAGTCGGTTCAGTTAAGGAGAAAAGACCAGAATGTATTTCCAAGGAAGAGGATATTGGCAAAAAATTTTAATCATACTAAATATAGGTAGCAAACGGAGATCGTTTGGCATTGAAACTAAAATTACATCAAAATGGATGTTGACAATCCATAGAAGGTCAGTATGGATATATATTGCCCAAAGTTAGAAGGTCAGTATGGACATATATTGCCCAAAGTAATCAGGTGACATAAATATACCACAAAACCCAATAATATGAATGATGCCCAAACTTTAGACCTTAGAGATATGTACTCCAAGACTCCGATGCACTCCTGAACATTGCATGCATATGAATATTCCAAGGTTCACACTTGCCCATCGTGGGGTCCTGAAACAAACATAGTAGAAATCGGTGCATTGGACAAATGGAAAATAAGCACACAAAAGCTTACATAAGTTGGTCAGGGTTGAATACAAATCACCTATGCTATTCTTGTCTTGAATACGATCGTGAGTACTTCCTTGATTGCAAAAATTCCTCCCAAATAACATATCTTGGCCATTCTATTTTTTCGTTTTACAAGAATTAATATCCAATTTACCAAAAAATAACAAATACTTAAAATCCTTCATAAGAGAGCATTGGGAAACGATCCGTCCAGATCTAAAATAGGTAATGATGCGAAACATAATTATTACTTGTCCTTATCTGACTATCGGTATTCTGTTTTCTTGGTAAGTACATTGGTTTTTCCATGACTCTGACGGTCTTCAATTAAAGACCATTATGTGGAGACCTAGTTTGGCTATAAGCTTGAGAGGCTGCACTTGCTTCTGCATAATCCAGCACCAGCAGATCAAACATTACTGCAGTTTCCACGAACTAGCTGCAGTTAAACCTACAAAACTCATAACAATCAACATGCTCTTTTCCTTGATCAACATTTTGATTCAAACCCTTAACAAAGTTCTTCACTAACATCAAATCCTCCGCTACTGTATTCACTCTAAGCATTTAAACCAGGCCTCTGAAAATTTCTGGCACACACCTTGTGCTGCCAAGCTGAAGATAAACACATATCATATCCCAAGTGCCAATTTTCTTTTGCAGTGCAAAGGCAGTTGACAGGATGGGAGGCTGTCAATGAGGAACAGAAAAGCCACTCAAAGCTCCTCTGACAAGCCAAGCTCCTTGGCTGCATGAGTTCGAACCTGAAAGCTTTCTGGTACAGCAAAGCTCACTGCCACTTCTCGAGTCCGGTGAGTCTCCAAAATAAAGTGGTTAAAAAGTGCTTAAAAATCATATCCATCTAGATCGGACTGCGCTGAACTCTTGTGTGTGCAGAACTCCCGAGCGCCAATTAAACTATGATTCGATTGTGGAACTTCAAGATCAGGGATACAACCATTATCCAAGACAAGACCTTATAATAGTATTGGTGATTGCAAATGAAGTACATTACAAACGGGTTCTAAAAAGCTTACTTGCTGCCACAATCTGCACATTCTCTATTTTCGGGAAACTTAAGAAGACCCTCCAATATCTGCAAACAGTTTGAAAAAGTGAAAAGTCAGAACTACTTGTAATGCAGCCACCCTAAGCTTACCATAGAAGAAAATTTCCATACGACAAAATACTACAAATCAAGCCACCATCAAAAGTTGATTTCTGAAAAGGAAGTTTTGAAATTGGAAAGTGGTTGTAAACAAGTAGATACAGCCGTTAATATGACCTCCTCCAAGGATAACTACAGACAACTGAAAGCCTCTAGACCCTCAACTGTACAATATCCATTGAGAGAAGAGGAGTGCTCTCTAGCCTAGTAGGTTTGTGCATACCTCATAAACAAACTTAAACAGCATATACAGAGACTCGATATGATGTTACATAGGACCATATATCATGATTAAGTTAATAAAACTTGAGCAGGCGCCTTAGCCAGATGACCTGCATGTGTTTCAACTTTTTGTTTAGGCAAACTGTTTTTATCACCATCCTGAGTATCTTCCTTGTGGATATAACTGCATAACCAGCAATATATTCTTCATAGATTGGAAGTATGTTGTTTTTCTTCTTTCCTATGAATTACAAGAAGTAAAAAAAACATATTGAGTACGCACCTTTGAAAGCCCAATAATATGCATATGTTTTTAACTTTATGTTTAGGCAGCATTACTTCGTGCTATCTTTCTTTACTCTTGTGCTAAATTTCTCTTTCATAACAGCATAATATGTTAGGAGTTAGGACATTGATCGTCATCTGAGATCCGTAATAAGTGCGAGGTTGTCATTTATATCCTTCTATTTGTCTCTGAAGCACGAAAGGTAAAGAAAATTGCTGCTTACGGAGACGGTTTTGATCCAGCCAGGCTCACTTATGGTTATGAATATTGAGTAATATGCTGTTTTGCTTTTTATAATACTAAACCACATCGACTCCACCCCGCTACTGGAATCCTTTTGATTCACCAATTAAAAGAAGAAAGACATGAGAAGAGAGAGGGAGAAGAGAATGTGGACAAGAAATAGATGGAGCCAACATTTCTCAATGACCAGGTAACTAAATATGTCCACGCAATTGTTTTCATTCTAGATGTTTCTATGATGGGTCCTGCTAACATGTGCCTTAAGGGAACACGTTTGTTGCAAGATAGGGCACCTCATAAATATTGTCGCTATTTAGAAGTCCTTGAAAATGGTGTCAGTATTGGTGGTGCGAGTAATAATATATGTCTAAGAGAACAGATTAGCATCGGCCTTTAAGGTATGTGGGGCACAATGCACTAAGCTTGAGCCACTACAGGCTTCAGAGAACGTTTATGTACGCATTCTCACCCTTGTTTTTGCAACATCCAGGTCACAATGAAGCAATCATAAAAATACTACTCAGATAAAGAAGTAAAACCCTTAAATCTCTTGTGTCTTGTTTCACATGACAAATAGTAGAAAATGCTAAATGGAAACAGGAAGAAGTTTCTAAAGGTGAAGCGCCACAGCTTAGCTCCATGAAGCGTGGTTGGAGCGGGAGCCGGTGCGAGGTTCCGGAGCGCGGAGTGTCACTAAGTATATTGGGATTTGGGGAGGGAACGGGAGCTGGTGCAAGGTTTCAGGTAGGGACCTTTACTAGAATTTGGATAATCCAGCAATTAAGGACCAGAGGTTAATAGCTGATACAAGAAAGCAGTGGCTGCAGGTACTAGGAGCATCACATGGGGTTCACTTGGATTAAGATGATTCGGATACCTTTGACCATTTTACTAATACCAAGACATGCCCTGGCTTTGAGATTTCACAGCATGATGCGTGTGTTTGATTTAGAGAATGACAAAATTAACAGAGACCGTGTTCATTGCTAAAGCCCATAATGATAGTGGGGTTCTTCTCCCACACTCCTATAATTTGTTGCTGCCTAATGGAAAGCAGCCGATTTTTACTTTCAAGGGGATTCTAAAGGGGATCCAAATTGGCATCATCCCTCGGGGGCATGTTGAAGAGGGGAGAAAGTCCAATGCAGGAGGCTCCAACCGACGTAAGTTCAAGTTTACGCAGGCTTTCCCTGAATTCTGCAAGGAGATTTCCGCAAGTCAAACCCAGGTCAGAACGAAGCAATGTTAAACCACATCCCAAAACAGAGAGCAAAAGATGGATACCAAATAGCCGGAAGTGCTCAGTATGATAAGTTGATTATTTTCAAGCCCCTGTTTCCCGATATCCATATGTTGGGGATGCTCAGTGGAATTGTGAAGAAGGTCGTACTAGGTGAAGCGTCAAATGTGAGTAGGTGATGCAAGAGAACAGCGGCAAATTTATATAACATAAGGGAAGAAAGACACACCCGACCTGCTAGATTATATAACATAAGGGTGTTGTTTGAGTTGAAAAAGAATGGAAGAAAGAGTAATAGATATGTGCCTTCCCCTCTCCTATGTCAACAGACACTAGCAAATTTTGTCCAACAAATTCATTCACGCCTATTGAAGTGGGCTCAGATCCATTCTTCCTATATTAAAGTCCTCTGCTTCAGTAAAATAAGCCCAACTATTTAACATTTCTCAAAAGCTACCTTTTTACTGATCTAATTCTCTATTCCCGTATTTAGGTTAAATGCACTGACATAGTTAGTTTGAAAGGAACAAAATGGTATGAACAGATGTACAATTTGAAATCTCAAACACACTGAGAAGCCAAGAAATGTCGTTGCCAGAGCAAGTGTATGTTATCTGTTCAGAGAAAAAGGTCCAAATCATAATCGAAGATAAGGTTGCACACCTTCGAATTCCAAATCCAAGAATGCTTACTGAAATGGAAACAATTATGTCTGTTATGATACCGTGTGTAAAAATCAAACATCCATTCCACTTTTGCAATCGGGGTTCTTCAATTAGGCCTTTTCTTTTTCTCTATATTGATGACCCTTACCCTAACAAATTCAACTGCTTCTTGTAGAAATTTCAGTTCTAGAAAAGGTGCCTACATGCAACATCTTGTTTGAAAGTCAATTCTGAAAATCTAAAACATATCTCAAGACGTTAAGTCTCGTGACGAAAAATAGCTGTAAATGTTTTAAAATCCTTCACTCGAGGCAATCTTAATTGCCCCCTCTTACACCTAATGGTGAGGTGAGACGAGAATGTTGGCCCTCATTAACCAAAATTGTCAGAAAGAGCACAAAGACTCATCCTTGGTCAGGACACCATTAATGTCAGCAAATGCGGTTTGGATATCCCAATCCTTGCACTTTTTTCAAGCTTAAGAACGCTATATAAAGGGGAAACAACTTAATAGAAGGCATGCACCACATGTATGATCCCATGATGTTAATCTACAAGACCGATAACTCACAGGCTACATTATTGAAATGAGTGGAATTCGCAATGTCATCGGATAAAGTGAAGCAATCAAGAATGTTTTTGGATTCAAAGAATAAAGCAGCAATGTAGATGAAAAAGGGTTTACGTGTATACCTTGGTATGCTTGGCGTTAAGCTCCTTAGACACGGACGCTTTCTCGTTCATGCTTGTTTGAAGAGAATAACCAAGCAAGCACAGAGAGAGAGAGAGAGAGGGAGAGAGGGAGAGGGACCGGAGAGAGGGAGACTCCCAGTCTCTCATTCCTTTGCGTGGTTGGAGCATATTCAAAGGGTGAGACAGAGAGGGGGAGAGAGAGCCCTCAAATTCCGGTCATATCACAACGGCAGCTAATTGCACAAAAGTTATTTATTTATACTTCTAAAACTTGACCCCTAACCTATTCACATACTACCCGGTTCAGGAGTGAAAAAATCAAGGGGAAAATGCTTTTTAACGCCCTCTACTTTTAGCGCTATGGCGCTCTCTACTTAAAAAATTACTACTAAATCTACTTCCACTGTACAAAATTATGCACATCAGACGATATCCTTCTATCTTACCCCTGATTTTGGACGGCAATTGTTTGGCACCCTTTAAAAACCAAAACACATTTATTATAACGCGTGGACGCGCACTATGTGTTCCCCCTCCCCCTCCTAATCACCTACCACCACACATATATACACGCCACAAGCGCGCACGTGCGTGCACACACACAATGGTTTCCCCCCTTCTCTTCCCTATCACCTACCACCACATACACACACGCTGCATGAACACACACACACACACACACACAATCACACTACAAAATACAGAGAAACAGACAGTAACACACACGCTCCATGTACACACAGGCACACAGTGCACGGACACACAACTATACCCCTCCCCTGCCCTCTCCCCATCACCTACCACCACACACACACGTACACACACTGCACGCACAGACAAACACACTCACCCGCACCCAAACACATAAAAACACACAAACACACTACCATGTGTGATGGGTGTTTTGTGTGTGTGTGTGTGTGTGTGTGTGTAGACAGGGTGGGGGGTTGGGGTGGGGGCGGTGGGTTTGTATGTGCGTGGGTAAGGGGAATAAAAGAAAACAGAATATAGTATGGTTTGAAATTTTGGAGAAAGGGATAATTACGACATTTTTAATGGGCTTTGTTATAGCCCCATCCAATGGCGCAATTTTCGATAGTGGAGGTCGGTTTAGTAACAACCTTTAAAGTGAAAGGTGTCATATTGCCAAACGCTTAAAATATAGAGACGTCAAAAAGCATTTTCCTCAAAAACCAAACCCTCAACTCTTACCAGGACTTCTAGTACATGAATTGTGTAACTAATGCAAGAATTGGTCCCTAAAAACTGGTATTGGTACCTATTCAAAGCGATTATGTACTTGGGAATCCCTAAAATTTTCTTGTTTATTTTGCTTCCTCGCTTCCTCCCAAAATTTGTCGCTCACTATTCCTTTTTGGACAGTTCTAAAAAAATTGTTGACTTTCAAATCATGGAAATAATTTATTCTTGTATTTTTGTTTTTGCCCTTTTTAATTATGACTCTTTCTCTCTCCCTAGGCTACCTCCGACCATCCATAATCTACTCATTTTCTCTTCTCTCTCTACACTACCTTTCTCTTCTCTTTCCTCGCCCAATCTCCACGATCAAAGGCAGACCCAGGATGTTACATCGAGGGGCCAAAAGTTGCTTGTAAAAACTTTACTCACTTGTGTTATAAAATTGATCTCATATCACTACATTTGATGCAGAAAGCGACATCAAATAAACTTGAAGCAGTTCGAGTCTTCAATTGCATGAGGTGTGCAAAAAGAATTATATGTTCATTTGCATTAGTACCAGCATCACATCTATATCGAGGTTGTACCATTTATGTGCATTTATACATGCTAGTCTTTGCACAACAATTTAGAAATAATTTGACAAAATGCTACGCACATATAGCCCTCGTAAATATATCAGTTTTACGTATATGAAAAAAATATATATTTGAGATTGAGCAACAACAAAAAGTATTTGTCAAACTTTGAGTTAGTCTATTCAAAACAAGAAGAATAATCAGAATTTTCTTGTGAATTTTTTTGTTTTTTAATTTTCTGGTGAATTAAAACTCATACATACATACATACATACATGTATATATGCACTCCAAAACAAATTCTTCCAAACTTCAAACAGATTTAAGTGGAATATGTTAATAACACAATTTTAACCTTTAAAGACAAAAATGAAGTGAAAGTGTTGAAATTTCAAATTATATACTTGGAGTTTTAAAGTTTTTAGTTTAAATGCTTTAACCAAATGTTATGTTAGCAACAGAAGAAATTTTTAGTGACATACATGGGGAGGGGAGGGGAGGTCATGCCCCCCCCCCCCCCCGGCCGACCCTTCAATAGTTATGACATTGTCCACTGTTCCCAATAGCCATCGTCTTACCTTTAACCATCACCAAATTGTGCTCCTTTGTGTTCCACACCGTCTTACAGCAACCACAACCGCACCTCTAATCCACCAATGTTGCAGTATTCCTCTAGTGAACTGCCTATATATATATATATATATATATATATATATATATATATATATATATATATATATATATATATATATATATATATATATATATATATATATATATATATCCCTGAAAGGAAGATTTTAAGGAGTCGTCATCTTATCTAATTATAGAAAAAAAAACCTTAAAAATGACTCAAAAAATGTCCAAGAAACTACTAATCTATTGAAAATAAAGAAATGGGTTCGGGGACTAAGTTATACAACGGGAAGGTGTTAGACACCTGCCAGACTCTTTCGGTCTCTATTTCATTTAACACAACATGTAAATATGCAATAACACAAACCTTTGCTTAAAGATTATTGACTTGAGGGTTGACTAACTTACGTATCTAGTCAGACAAACTGGGATAAAAACCATCGTAGTTCGACCGGACCTTATGAATTTTAAACCTAGACTAAGAAATGAAAATGGCTCTTTTTATGTTTTTTATGATAAAAATGAAATGTGATCCCAGGAAATGAGACAGAATTCTAGATTAGTGAACTAGACTAGAAAGCTATTGAAATATACCTCGTGAGTCCCACTTGTCTTAATGACTCGGGAACACTTTGTGAAAGATCCATGATACAAGTGACTAGAACTTTCTTTTGAAGTGAATATGAAGGGCTGAGTTTTCTTAAGAGATGATATACCATTTCCAAGAGAAACAGTTTAAAAGCTCTAGAGAGAAAAAGCTGAGATTAAACTGACACCCGTGAAAATGTTGTTCAAGGGGCCAATTTATAAAGCTCTGGGGGTGCCAATCTGGATATAGGACATAAATTTGATAACAATGCAGATGGACAAAGGTCTACTAATTGGTCGGTTTGTTGAAAACCTTCCGGTTCATCCCATAATTTAATAATATCTTTTCCTAATTTTGTTACATTATCCGACCTTAATTCTGTATTTATCTCTGATTTTTCTAGATTTGATGTACCGGATTCGTCATTTATCTTCCTAAATCACCTGAATTCTTGATTTAATTCCTTGCATTAAGGATAAACCACAAAGTAATTCCATAAATCATCTAGAAAAATCACAATATAGACATGGATTGAATTGACATAATTGGACTGGATTGAGCCTACTAAGTAACTAAACAACTGGACTGAACTGCTAAACTGATAGACTAGCATACTAGACCAGACAATTAAACTAGACAAAAGGACTTGGCAATTGGACTTATGACCTGGACAACTGGACTTGGATAATGTTCCAAACCTACTTTGGTCGCACCCAAGGGCCCACCAGCCGTTCCGTTTTGAGTGACAAGTCACATAGCCAGCGATCAATTTTTCAACGCTTCCAACCGGTCCAAATATGCATACTCAAGTCATGTGCATTTTTCATTGATTTTTTGCGACAATTCATGACTAAATTTATTTTTGTGTCGCTGACTTAGCAACTTTAGCTCCACCAAGACTTAGAAAAATGTGTTTAGAGGGATTTGGCGCCGGGTCGGCCACCTCCCTTAAGGGGGGGGGGTCAGCCACCTCCCTTAAAGGAGGGGTCGGCCACTCCATTAAAGGAGGGGTCAGCCACTCCATTAAAGGAAGGGTCGACCACCTCTCTTAAGGAGGGATCGGCCACCTCCCTTAAAGAGGGGTTATCCACCTCCCTTTGGGGGGCGGTTGGAGGGGGTGTGTCGGCCACCTTTCCCATGGGGGTTGGCGGCCATCTTTTCCTTCACACTCGCTCAGGCACCATGTTGTCCGTAATGCTCAACCATCACCCACGACCGACCGATTCCCGTTGTCACCCAAGCACCATCGTTGTGACGACCGTCACTCACAGTCGTGCACCATCCTGCAACGCATGCCTTGCTAGCGCACTGTCTTCGCGACAGACGTTACCTGCGCCCGTGCGCCACTTCTATGACATGTGCCTCCCAGCACCATGTATTATCTCTTGACAGAGGTCGCCGTGCCCATGCGCCATAATCATGTCTCATGCCGTTGGCATCGTGCCCATGCGTGACAATCATGTCTCGTGCCGTTGGCATCACACCATGTGCCACAACACCAAGTATTATATTATGACAGGGGTCGCCGCACCCATGCACCACAATCATGTCTTATGTCGTTGGCATCGCGCTCATGCGCCACAATCACGTCTCATGTCGTTGGCACCATGCTCATGCTCCACAATCATGATATATGCTCTGGGAACCATTCTCATTCACCACACCATGCGCCCCCGCCATGGACGTGGAACATGCTTCGACCCACTCTTTAGAGTGTTCAGCATTCCGAAGGCTCTACTCGTAGTGCTTTGGCAGGAGGACCCTTCGCAGCAGGATAGGCTCGCTACCAGAGAAGCTATTGTCGCCTCTATTCTGGGGGGCTCTATAGGCATCGCGCTCATGCGCCACAATCATGTCTCATGTCGTTGGCACCATGCTCATGCGCCACAATCATGTTATATGCTCCGGGCACCATTCTCATTCACCACACCATGCGCCCCTGCCATGGACGTGGAACATGCTTCGACCCACTCTCCAGAGTGTTCAGCATTTCGAAGGGCTCTGCTCGTAGTGCTCCGGCACGAGGACCCTTCGCAGCGAGATAAGCTCACTACCACAGAAGCTATCGCCACCTCCATTCTGGGGGGCTTTGCTCTTAGTGCTCCGGCACGAGGACCCTTTACAGCGGGATAGGCTGCTACCACAGAAGCTATCACCGCCTGGGGTGACTTGCATGACACTAAGCACATCTGAGCTACGACCATGTTCACTCACGTTACTGGTGATCATCGGCACCCCTAGGATGATGACCCCCGAGTCACTTCGAGATAGGAACAGGTTTTCGGAGGGCATCATGCCTAGTCTGCATGGCAGTTGGGCACAGGGACCTTCCTTCACAGCTGTCAGGTTCTCTCTACGTCTTTTGACGCACCCTTGTGGGATTCAGTAAGGGCTTAGACCGGTGGCTAGGGTAACAGGCTTAGTCTAATCATGCTGACACTTTATGGTCAGTTTTCTTAGACAGGTAGAACGGTGCTGTGTGGGGCAGGCACCACAAATTTAGGAACCGACAGTCCAACGAAGAACCGGTATTTTTGGCCCCCCTGGTGATGTGTCACTCAAGGGATGACACATGGTATTTGATGACACAGGCACACTTTTGCCTATAAATAGTGGAATTTGGATTTCATTTTGGGACAAAATTCTCTCATTTGACAAAATCACTTTCTCACTCTGGAGTCCAAAGCTCTTGAATTCTATAGAGAGAAACACCATTGGATTGTGACATTGGACATAACATCGACCATAACATTGTACCCTGACGTGGACCTTAGCTTGGACTGTCGACTGCTTGCCCTGTTTGTCTCAGCCTTGTCTCTACAGCACTGTTACTCCTCATGGCCTGCCGGGGAGCCTTACTCTCTGCCCTTACTCCACCTTCACTATCTCTCACTTTGTACATCTGGCAGCTGACTCGGACTGCATCCTTTATGGCACCTCCATGTAGGTATGAACCCATTTTCCTTGGCATCATTTTGACAACTCCGCTGGGGAGGTGAGCATCGTATTGCAGTCCGCCTGTCTTCCACACTTAGGCACCATGCCTATACAACGGAGAGCTACCAGGATGACCAGTCAAGGCCTCAACCCTACTGTGCAAGAAGAAGAGCACCTTGGCGACCAAAAAGAGACCAGTGATGTACGACTCCAAGAGCAGCCACCAACCACTGCAGCCGATGTGCAAGTGGTTGTCAGTGCAGCCATCCAGCACCTTACTCCGACCATAACCAATCTACAAGACTCTCAGACCACTCTCGTGGCTACCATCATAGAAATGCAAAGATCTATACAGGCATTGGTTTCTCAGCAAGCCACTCCACTGATCCAGCCTTCAGGACCTGGGCTGGCTTTTGACGCCGCCCAGGCCCCAGTGTTGGGACCACCGTAGCCTCGAGCATCCAGACCATTTGCAGTAGGACTCACGACATCTTCACTACCTGTAGCCAATGTACCTCATTCTGTGGTGCCATCCTACAGATCACACATGGATCTCGGACTAGTGTTGCAGCAGATCCTCCCTGCCACCATACCATCCCACCCTATGCCAACACGAAGCTCTTCTGAAACCCCTGACTCCATTAAGATGGAACCCAACCAACCAACACCAAACCACTGGCCAAGTAGTTAACGTGTCTTGCCCAGCTACTCATGCCCCATACAGTTGCTGCTACCAACTCCCGTCATATATGAACCCTCCCTCGCCCCTGTCCAACAAGTTATCCCATCTGGGGGCTCGGGGGCACAAGGCGCCGCTGCCAGATACCATCCCCCAGGTGGCCATGAAGAACCCTTCATTCACTATGTCATCAAGTCAGACTTGGAAGTTCTCATTCACTGCATGTCAAAGAACTCTAAACTTGACTGACAAGCCATGCACCATATGCCAGTGATATCTCTATCACGCACTACCCATTCAAGTATAAGCAACCGACCTTTGTGCTCTTCAACGGATGTGAAGGCAACGCCCGTAAGCACTTAACCAGATTTTGAGGCTCGTTAGAGAAATATGGTCCCGGAGATAGTTTGATGTTGAAGGAATTTCACAAGTTCCTCACAAGTCTTGCCTATACCTGGTACCACCAGATCCCCGTAGGGACTGTCCATTCGTGGAAGGACATGGTACAACTATTCTTGGACAAGTTCCACTATGAAGCTGAAAGAGTCACTATCGTTGATATCGCTAGGATATGTTAGAATCCTGAGGAGGACTTGAACAAATATATGTACCGCTTCCACCTCTAGTGCCTCGAATGTACGGACTTTAGTAAAGATGAGACGTTGATTCTAATATGCATCAAGAATATGAGTGATGTATATAGGGTGCATATTGAGAACTTGTAATTGAGGTCATAAGGTCACCTAAAAGAGACAGCCCGCTGCACTTACGAGTCGGTCAGTTTTGTTAAGCCATGGAAGCCTCGCTCGTAGAATGCACTTCTTGCCACGGTGGACACATTTGAAACCCAGACCAACAACAACAACCACAACGGCTATATGCGTTAATCCCAAGAAGGGGACCGATGACCCAACAAGAAAAGGCAATGGGCACCTACCCCCGAATACCCATACGACCTCAAGACAGTGAAGAAGCTGTTGGCAGATTGGGTAAAGCATGACAACAACTTTTAACTGCCGTTGGTAAGGACGAACATCGCGAAAGCAGATAAAGCCATGCCCAACTATTACCCCTAACACCGAGCTATTGGGCACTACCTCAAGGATTGCAAAGGGCTGAGACACATCTTTGCAAGGAAGGTTACTGTGAGTAACCTAAAGTTACAAAAGAACAATGATGTGCGTGGGTACCCTTACCCATCGCATGGCCACAATAATAGGGAGCATCAGGTTCTCATGACTGTCACCGACCACGTCGGGTCTGTCATCACCGAAGTCTCGACAGAGGCCATCCCCACAATCACACCTTATGCACCTTCAGCTAGTCAGTCAACACCCACCTTTGGGCAAATGACGAAGATCAAATGATCGTTTGATGAAATGGGGTTTTCACTTGCTTCCAGGACCTACCTCTCTAACTGCCTAATGGGCTCTGTCCCGAATGCTTTGTCACCCAGGCTGAACTTTGAGACAATTCCTTCCACTGCCTTAGTTTTCTCAGATGAAGACTCGCCGACGGTTGAGCATCATAATCGGCTCTTGTTTTTGGGATACTATTAATGGCATGGGCTTCCGTCGTCCCTTGGTAGACTGTCGTGCCTCGATTAACATCATACCCCTCATCACTTTGCAAAGGCCTGACATCCCCACAAGAAAAGCATCCGCTACTCTATTAAGATCATCGGCTTCGGGCAGGATCCTTAATCAACTCTTGGATATATCACTGTCGACCTCATGGTCGAGACCATATGCCGTGACACTATATTTCATGTGATAGACAATGAGCCTACATTTCATCTCTTGCTTGGTCGACCATGGATTCATGTCAACAGAGCTGTTCCCTCAACGTAACATCAGTGTGTGAAACTGATGGCCAGTCCTGCGAAACATGAGGTAGCAATGACAATCCCAGCCACCAAGGTCGGTTCCAATGCCCTGAAGCATACTTTTCCCAGGCCTCATTCTTTACCAAACTTGCCGAGGATGGTGAGAATGCCACCCACATCTATTCAACCAGACTGCCAAACTCGGATGAGCTATGTGGAAACAAACCCCCTAAGACTAAGGCCAAGAAGAATAACAAGATAACAATAACAAGGGATCGACTTTAATGACGTAGCCCGCTACAAAGACTAACTCCCCACCTTTGTCCCCCAAACCCAAGAAGCAAAAAACTGAACCAACTTTCCAACGAATCGTCAAAGACAAGGTAATCTATCAATTATAACGGTGTGCGGGGGCCTCTAGGTGGTCTGTCATCTAACCCCTTTACCATGACCCACCCATGGAGACTGAATGGTGTTGTGCAGCCAAGCACTGCCCGCCTGACCCCGAGCTCACCCCTGGTGCTGCTCCACCCTGTTATGAAGATGGCCCTCGACCGCAGGCCAAAGACCTTAAAGAAATTAACCTGGCTAACCGGGGGGAGGAACCCCAACTCACTTACATTGGCACAAAACTCGCCCCTGGTCTAAGACAGGAATTGGTTACCCTTATTTGTGAATATCGCAATGTGCTGGCATGGAGTTATGATAAGATGCCCGTGTTGGACCCTGCACTTGTAACACGCCACCTCAATATTGCTACCGGGTCCATCCTTGTCAGACAGCATCTGAGGACCTTTTACCCCGACTTTGAGTTAAAAATCAAATAAGAGATAGAACGCCTTCTACAGGCTGGCTTCATTGAGCCCATCACTTATTCCATCTGGCTGGCTAACATCCTCCCTGCATAGAAGAAGAATGGATAATCCGCGTTCGTAATGACTTTTGGGACTTGAACAAAGCGTGCCCCAAAGACGAGTTTCCATTACCCAACATTGAAATGCTTATGGAGGCCGCCGCTGGGTGTGAAACCTTGTCTTTCATGGATGGTTTCGCTGGCTATAACCAAATTTGGATGAATCCTGATGACTGCGCCAAGACATTCTTCTGCACTCCCATGGGTAACTTCTGTTGGGAAGTTATGCCTTTCAACCTAAAAAATGCGGGTGCTACATATCAAAGGGCGATGACAACCATCTTTCACGACATGATACACCGTACAGTGAAAGACTATGTCAACAATCTCATTATCAAGTCCAAAAAAGAAAGTGATCACCTCACTGACCTTCAAGCAGTCTTTGATTGTTGCTGCTAGTACAGCATGCAGATGAATCCATTGAAATACCTTTGGAGTCTCATCCGATAAATTCCTCGGCTTCATGGTCAATCAATAGGGCATCGACATTGACCCTTCTAAAGCCACCTCCATCCAAGAGAAAGACTATGTCAACAATCTCATTATCAAGTCCAAAAAAGAAAGTGATCACCTCACTGACCTTCAAGCAGTCTTTGATTGTTGCTGCTAGTACAGCATGCAGATGAATCCATTGAAATACCTTTGGAGTCTCATCCGATAAATTCCTCGGCTTCTTGGTCAATCAATAGGGCATCGACATTGACCCTTCTAAAGCCACCTCCATCCAAGAGAAAGACTATGGCAACAATCTCATTATCAAGTCCAAAAAAGAAAGTGATCACCTCACTGACCTTCAAGCAGTCTTTGATTGTTGCTGCTAGTACAGCATGCAGATGAATCCATTGAAATACCTTTGGAGTCTCATCCGATAAATTCCTCGGCTTCTTGGTCAATCAACAGGGCATCGACATTGACCCTTCTAAAGCCACCTCCATCCAAGAGATGCCCTCTTCCAAAAATATAAAATACTTGAAGAGTTTCCTCAGCAAGGTTTCTTACCTTAGCCGATTCATTCTCACATTGGTCAAGCTTATCATACCATTCCAGCACTTGACGCGCAAGAGCATACTGTGGAGTTGAGTTATGCCCCAACTGCAAGCCTTTGAACATATCAAGTTGGTTCTCATGTTGCCAAAGACGATAGTAGTGCCACAGTGAGGTATCTCTTGCTATACTTGACCTCCATGCCCTAATCCATAGGGGCTTTGCTTGCCCAAGAGGTGGATAGGGTGGAACGTCCTGTTTATTACCTTAGCCAGACGATTAGGGGACCTGAAGCCAATTACTCCGAGCTTGAGAAGCACTGCCTAGCCTTGGTTTACGCCTCACAGAAATTTTGACATTACTTTTTGGCGCACCAGATCATACTTGTCACCAAGGCCGATCCGCTCCGGTACATGCTCAGCCGCCATGCCCTGTCTGGCCAACTTACCCGCTGGCTACTGCTCCTAGCCGAGTTTGGCCTATCTTCAAAAACCCTATAGCTCTACAGAGTCAAGCACTTGCAGACCTCTTAGCCTTCTTCCCACACCAACACTGTGAACCGACCTCGATTCAATTGCCTTGGGAGGAGATAGCCCTGATCACCGACATTAACAAATTATTGACGCTTGAATTCGACGGCTCAACCACCAGCAAAGGTCCCAATGGAGCACCCCTCTTGTAAGGGGGTGCCAGAATACTCCTTCGGAGCTTAGATGGTGTTATCACCTCCCTATCCTTCAAGCTTGCATTCCCAGTGTCTAATAATGAAGTTGAATACGAGGCATTCATCATTGGCCTTATGTTGGCCATTAGTATGGAGGCTAAGTCGTTATGCATGAAGGGAGACTCAAACTTGATTATGAAGCAGGCTGATGGGGAGTTTGCAGTCAAGGAGATAGCCTTGGCACCTTATTATGCCTTGATGCAACACTTGGAAGGAAGACTCGGACATGTCTAGTATGAACATCATAATAGGTACCGCAATAGACATGTGGATAGCTTGGCCATGATTGCGTCAAATATAGAAGTCGATGGTGAACAGAGAATGCTAACCATCATCACAAAGACCAAACCCTGCACAGCTTTGAACCTAGACCCGAAGGACACTACCTCAAACGATTGGAGGCAGTCGATTGTAGATTAGCTCAAGGCACCATCTTTTGCTTATGCCTATACCCTTACGGACTTTTTGATTTTGGGAGATGTCTTGTACAGACGATGTCCTGGAAGCATTCTAGCCAGGTGTTTTGCACCAGAAGAAGCAAAGCAGAAACTTCAACTCGGCCATCAGAAGTGTTGTGGCCTCGATGGCCCCCATTTTATATCGCCGCCTTCAGCACACGGGCCTTTTCTGGCCATCCATGGCCAAGGATGTTTTAGATATACAACAGGATTGTCCAGAATGCCTATATGCACCAAACAATGTGGAAGCTCTCATAATTAACATCGAGGAAGACTGGCGCAGCCTTTCATCCAATACTTATCATATGGAATTCTACCACCTGACCGCAGCTCAGCTTGATCTATCAAATAGAAATTGGTCAGATATTTTTGTGATAAAAGGCGAGTTATTGCGCAAAGGTTCAGGGCACACCCTGCGATGCTTGCAGGATGCCCACATAATACAAGTAATCAATGAGGTGCATAACGAGGATTGTGGTGAGCATCAAAGCTTAAAAGATATACGCAGAATTGCTAAGGTTGGAATACTAATGGCCGACTATGGAATCCGACTCTATCTCCCACGTTTGACATTGTGAACCTTGCCAAAGGCATGCCAACAAGACGCACACGCACACGCAGGCGACTATGGAATCCTGGCTCTTTGGCCATTCTACCCTTGGGCTCTCGACCTCATCGGCCCCATACAACTGCCATCCAGAGGTCACATATGGATCATGGTTACGACTGAGCACTTTACATAGTGGGTCGAAGCCATACCTCTACGGAGGGCCACGGGATGAGCCATTTTTAACTTTTTTCGGGATCACATCATCTGTCGCTTTGGCATCGCTCGGTGTATCATGTCCGACAATGGCAAGGCATTCATGAACAAGGAGGTTTGAGCTCTTATCCACAGGGTAATGGTCATGCTGAAGCCTTCAACAAAACTCTGCTCTGCATTTTCTCACGGATGGTTCACGATGCAAGTGGGTTATGGTCCGAGAAACTAAATATGGCACTTTGGGCTTACAGAACTTCTAGACACACGGCAATGAAGGCCACGCCCTTCTTTCTCATCTACGGGGATGAATGCGTGGTACCAGTCAAGATCGCAGTCACCTCAGCCAGACTCTCCTTGTGCAGCGATCTTGGGGAGGAGGAAACAAGAGTTACAGCCCTTGAGGGTCTTGACAAAAAAAGAGCCAATGCTTTGCGCCGAATGAAGAAGTATCATGAACAGTTGAAAAAAGCCTATAGGAAGACATTTAAGCCACGGTCATTTGCGGAGGGTGACCTCGTCCTCCAAGCTGCCAAGCATGTACATGCCAACATGTGAGCCCCCAAATTGGGAAGGCCCTTTCCAGGTGCATGTAGCCAGAGACAACGGCTCCTATCTCCTGCTCAACCCCGACGACGAACAGATCATGGCCCTCTGTCGACTGCTACCTAAAGAAGTATTATCCATAGTCAGTTGCTTAGTGTTCCCCCCAGCCCTACCCGCCTAAAGCATAAAACACTTGACCACATAACATTTTTTGTATATGCATATTTGTTTATAGACTTATACCTTTTTTATTATTTCAAGTTCTTACTTTACTCAAGTAATGGCATTTTGGCCCAAATACTGTCAATGCAAAATCATTCATTCACCTCAACTACTGTACGTAATACACTTTTTTTTATTTTCACCCTTGTTCACTAAGTAACCTATTATGGGAGGGGAAGGGAGAACACCAAAGGGAAGACAACACACGCAAGTCATACAAGCATAGCAAAAGATAAGCATCACACCATAACAGGTACAGGTACAAAGAAACCATAAGACTGCAGTATAAAAATCATCCAAATGAATGCAAATCATAGGTTCGCAGGCCACTATCGGGCTCAACGGTTACAACACAATGTAAAAGTACAAACTAAGGCAGACCAGAAAGTGACACAGCAATAGGATGGGAGCTGAAAGCCTCAAGTGTCTATCGCTGAGCCTGTAAATCAAACCATTCAACATCACACTCAGCATGCCATCTCAGTCGCTCTACCTCCCAACCCTCCACCTCTGTGTGCTGCTTCTGTAAGTCATCCAGTTGCCTCTGTAGGTCGGCCAGCTGTCTGTCAACCATGGCGAGCTCACTAGCAATCTTGAATCCCTCATTCTCCAGTATCGTCCGCTACTTCTCCACTAGTGTCTCATGCATGCACACCAAGGCTAACCTCTCCCCCACAATAAGGCCCTGACTCCTCGACCTCAAAAAATCCGCCAACACCGCAAGCCTAATGATGTAAAAGGCCAAACTCTGAAAGAAACCGCGATATGAACTCTGGAGTCCAGTCTGCCAGCGACACGCCAGCAAAGGGAACCAACCACTCAACAAACCCGGCATACATCCACCTCAAAAGCATCGAGTTCTCAACAGTCACCCCTTCAAATGTCTGTGGGAACCTTACCCTCACAAGCTCCAGTTGACACACCGTCTCGACAAAAAGCCAGAGACCCTCCCAGGATGCCCCGTCTACCTGCCCAATTGAGGACCCTTTACTAGCATCATCGGCCGCCATACCTCTACCACCAGCAAAAAGTGTATCCGAGAGTCCCACCGTAGGACGCACATCAATAGCTATAGAATGCATCACTAGAAGTGTCGCACCAGCTTTGACTACTGACCCCAACAAGGTATCTGGGGTATGCTCTGTAACTAGCCAAATCAGAGTCTCTTGCCCCAGCGTCGGGATTGTTACCACAGGCTCTGGATCCACCGGTGCATCACTGTCGCCCATTATGGCATGTGTCTCTGTACTTGTCCACCAGTCACCACTAGCATCAAACATCAACATGTCATCCACAGGTCTACCAAATAAAGCTTTCACCATTTACTCCGGGACATGTAATGGACTCGGTCGTCTCTCTGGCTCTACAACATAGTCTGCAGCCTTAATTTCCTCAGTCATCATGGCATCCGGTGTCTCGGTCTTTCTGATCCCCACCGTCTTGACTGCCTCACTGCCATAGTCTCCTCTACCTCGGCCTAGGAGCCTGGTTCAATGCACTCCTCGTTAGCTCCATCATCAAACTCCTGTCAAAACAACCATAAAAAAAATACAAGATCATTGGAACCTAGCGCATGCAACTGGAATTAAAAGAGAAGAAGAAAGGCTAACCTCAGAGTCTGACTTATCCGACATCTCATGGCCTCTTTGACCTTTATCTGCATGCGGCTGACGTGCCCTCGCCAGCCTGTCAAGCTGTCTCCATCATCCCCACCAGTAATGATGACAGAGTACCTTTATCGACCCCCAAAACTCTTAACGTGTTCACATCCTCCCGAGCATCGTCATCACGCCCCTCGACACTCTCCTCAGCATCTCTCTCCGAGCTCGCTGTGGAGCCCCCGACAACCAAAGCTAGCATCCTACACTATCCTACAATCATTGCCAATATTAAGCTCAAACTCCTGTCATAGGTAAAAACATTGACTCGCCGACGCGTGCCCACAGGCTGTGATAGCCACTCTACCCAACTAGACCGTAGTTGCTCCTACCACTGTGCAAACCTTACTGTCACCACCCCAACTGACAGTGTACCAGGTCTCCTCCAGTCCTCAATTAGCGCTGTCCACTGGCGGACTCTGTCAAATCATGTGTACACGAAGGCAGTAACCATACTCCATGGGCTACAATACCCACATGGGGACTCCAAATCATAACCAAAGGCTAGTGAAAGACGATCAGGGCACCGCTTGGGGTGACTTGCATGACACTAGGCACGTTTGAGCTGCGACCATGTCCACTTACGTTACCGGTGATCATCGGCACCCCCAAGATGATGATCCCTGGGTAACTCTGAGAAGAGAGCAGGTTTCTGGAAGGCATCGTGCCTAGTCCACTGGCATTTGGGCACATGGACCTTCTCTCACCGCTATCAGGTTCTCTCCCATCTCTTAATGCACCCTTATGGGATTCAGTAAGGGCTTGGACCGCTGGCTTGGGCAACGGGCTTACTCTGATCATGCCGACATTGTGTGGTCAGTCTTTTCAAATACGTAGAGTGGCGCTCTATGGTCAGGCAGTGAATTTGGGAACCGACAGTCCAACGAAGAACCGGTATTTTCGAACCCCTTGGTGACTTGTCACTCCTAGGGGATGACATGTGGCATTTGATGACACATGCATACTTTTACATATAAATAGTGGACTTTGGATTTCATTTTGGGACATAAATTCTCTCATTTGACAAAATCACTTTCTCACTCTAGAATCTAGAGTAGAGAGAGAAACACCATTGGACTGTGACATTGGACATAATATCGACCATGACATTGGACCCTAACATGGACCTTAGCTGTGACATTTGACATAACATCGAGTAATTAGAATAAAATGAGGGGTTAGTTTGGCTTTGAGGCTAAAACATAATTTTACGAAAGTTATGGGGGCCAAAATATAATTTTGCAAATATGATGATTAGTGGCCAAAAATGTGTCACGTTGTGGGGAAGAATTTAGGAGAGATGGGCACCTCATACTTTAAAAGGTGGTGATTAATTGATTTTATATTATAAAAATGATTATGTGGAATATAGAGGGGAAAAAATAAGAGAAAGAAGCAGAGCTTGGCAGAGAAGAAGAAAGGAAACAGAGAAAGAGAAAGAAAAGAAGAAGAGAAAGAAAAGGAAGGAAAGAAAAAGTAGGAGAAAGAGAAAAGAGAAAGAAGAAAAAAAAATAAATCAAAACCCTAATAAGGATAATATCTCTCTCTCTCTAATTGAATTGATAAATTGTGTAAATAAGTGTGTGTTTTCAGTTGGGAGTGAACTGCGTGTGTATGTGTGTATTGTGTGTGCGTGAGTGTGGGAATGGAAAATGAGGAAGGGAGAAAGGGGGAAGCAGCCGTGGGGTGCTACTTAGGCATGGCAATTTAAATCCGATTCGGCAGATATCTGCCCCACTCCTCCCCGTTAGGAGCAGGTTTTTTTTACTTTGATCGAGCTATGGGGCGGGTATGGTATTTAAAAATTAAACCCGCAGCGGGTACGAGTCGGATATGGTATTTAGTGTAACCCGCCCCGGTACCCGCCCCGCCCATAACTATATATCTAACACTAATTCTCTAGTTCAATCACAGCCGTCCATCTTAGGTATAAGATGTCTAAAAAAACCCTACCACAATCACTTTCTTTCTCTTCTTCTTCCAGACTTTCTTTCTCTTCTCCAAAAAATGGCTGCTAAACCTCTTACTTTTTTGGCTGGTTTCTCCCCCACACCTTCATCCTCTTGTGTGCATGGGAAGAGTGTACACCGCTCTATGAATTTTATTGTGCTTAATTTCTTGTGCCAAAAAACTGGGGTCAAGTCTATGGATGTGGTTGCAAGAAACATTCTGCTCTTTTTCTTCAGTTGGAGAGTATGTAGCTTTCTGACAGAGTAATTACTTTATAGATCGTGAAGGATCGTGAAACCACGGTTGCGCTTTCGCACCATCCATCGCCCTTCACGGTAGCGTTGCCGTCATCCATAGATCTTGAAGGAGATGTTGTTGAAGGAGTTGACCAAGGATTGAGACACTTGACCAGTGTTATGTCGTGCATCAGGGGAGATCAGGAGAATTCCGGCAGCTTTTACGACAACAAAAAAAGATCGAGGCGGTTTCGGGTTTTTTAGGAGTTTGTAGGATCGGGGATGGTATTTCCATCTTTCACCCCGATGGCGGGGCGGAGTTATTTGTTAGGACTATCGGGGCGGGTGCGGATTTCATTAAATCCGCATCCGACCCGCCCCATTGCTATCCCTAGTGCTACTGGGGTAGTGGTGTGTGGTGTCTCTGTGTGTCTGTGGGGTAGGGGGAAAAGGCAGCAACTCGTGCTTGATTCAAATATACATGAACAGTGACTGTAATCGTCACTAAAAGTGGTAGGGTTAATTCAGTCCTTTGATCAAAATTTTAAAAATAGCTCGGGACAAATTTAGACAAAGTACAAAAAAGAGATCCCAATTATTTTTTAATAACTATTATGCAGAAAATATTCAGATTTTTTTAAGGTCGGGAAGGGGGATTAATTTTTGCGATTATCGTGAAAATTTACAATGAATTTAAAAATAGCGAACTAATGTGGTTTGGTGCAAAATTTTTATAAGGACCCTAAGATGATGAGATGTTCCATTTCCTAATGTTTTGGGTCGTTCTGAAGCCAACATCTATTTTTAGCCGAACTAGCTTTTTTGGACATCGGTTCAGAATTTTTTGATAAATTTTTAAAAAACTTTTTAACTCAAAAATGACTTTAGGATGCTTAAAATAGCATTTTAAAGTATTTTTGAGATTTTTTCGGTGTAGGGAATTTCCAAGGGGCATTTTGGTATTTTACCACCTTAAGGGGGTATTTTAGTAATTTTTTCTATAAAATTTTTTGAAGGACTTTTGGTCATAAAATGGATTAGTACATCTAAAAAGTGGTTTTAAAGTGGTTTTTGGGTGTTGGTGGTGTAGCGGCCATCAAGGGGTATATTGGTAATTTATCATGTTGGCCCTAAATTTTTGGGAACGCATGTAATTAAGCGTCCAGAGTAATGGGAAGCGAGGAATGGTGTTAATAAGACTAGAATGAAGGGAGTTTGTTATCACTAATGCATCGATAAGGCTAGGTTAAAGATCCGGTTATCGGATCGGGTTAACTAGCTGTCGTAAGACACTATGAACGATTAAATGGGAAGAGGCAGATAAAGAATGCGTATATGTTTGAATGATGTCTGACAAGCAAGGTATTATTTGACTAGGTGATCCCGCTCGTTGTAATCAAAGCTTCCGAGTTGATAACATCTTCGGCCAAAGGCCAATTAGGTAAGGACAATACAGTTCTCATTTGCTAATTCATTATTTCTATTAGCATGCCATGTTAATAACCTTTATGTTAGACTTTTGTTGTCGTGATTTGACACCGGTAGTCATTGTGACTAGTATTCGTTTATTTGAATTGTGCTGTTGAGGATATAAGGTAGAATAATTGTCCTTAGTCCACCTCGTTGATGAAGTTTAGTAAGGATACGTGTCCTGGTATACTATGATTCGATTCGATTAGATTAGAATACCTGACGTTGGTGAAGATATTGCATAGGGGTTGTTGTGAGATGTCAGCAATTATTGATAGCCGATATTTCTCTTGATTGAGAACGGTGTTGAGGACTTGTGGTTAAATTTCTCCCGAATCTGCCTTGTCGTTGATTAATGATGTTACGTACAGATAGATGCATTGTTATGGTGTAATTTCGACACTCATTGATAATCGACATTTCCCCTATTTAAGAACATTGTTGAGGGCTTGTGGCAAATTTCTCCCGAGTCCGCCATATGTAGAGATGGGTGTGTGGTCGTTACGAGATGTCGATAAATATTGATGATCAATATTTTTCTTATTTCAGAGCATTGTTAAGGACTTGTGGTTAAATTTCTCCTGAGTCCGCCCTGTCGTTGTTTGGTGATGTTATGTAGAGATAGGTGTGTGGTGGTTACGAGATGTTGGTAAATATTGATGATCGATTTTTTTTTTCTTATTTAGGAGCGTTGTATAGGACTGGTGGTTAAATTTCATATGAGTTCGCCCTGTCGTTGTTTGGTGATGTTATGTAGAGATGGGTGTGCAGTGGTTACGAGATGTCAGTAAATATTGATGACCGATATTTTTCTTATTTAAGAGAGTTGTTGAGGACTTGTGGTTAAATTTCTCTCGAGTCCGCCTGTTGATGATGGTTATGTTGAATCCATGTCATTATGTTTGAAACACCGATTGATCTTTTGATCCAGTATCTCTTGTTTGGGTTGTGCTGTTGATGACATAAGGTGAAATAATTTTCTCTTAGTCCGTCCCGTTGGTGAAGCCTTGTTGTTTCAGATGTAACATGGTTAGGGACGAACACTCTTTGTGAGTTCCCTTCTTGATGACATCTTCTCTTTTGATTATTTGAGACTGAGATGGACATCCCATATAACGGGACATCAAAATGAGGAGGATGACATGTGAAACATAATCACTGGCCAAAAAGGATGTATGGCGCTCTAGTTGAGTCTGTCATGTCTGGTCAAGTCCAGTCTATCATGTTTGAGTCTGCATTGCATTTGATTTTATTTGATGTTAATGATTTTAATGACTTGTATTTCATTGATGTTTACTTTGGCAATTCTTGTTTTAATGTTTACTCGCATAGTCAGTCTGTCAGTCTGTCAGTCAGTCTTGTCCTTGAGGAGGTGGTAGTTAGGCCTTGAAGCCGCTTAGTCTGAAAAAAAGAAACATATAGTTTGACAAATTATGTTGATGCTGAAATTTATTGCAAACTCTTGATTCATTGTTATTATTGAGATGATTATTATTCTTTTGAGACCTTCAAATCAATTGTACAGGATACTCCTCGTGTTGTCTTTACAGGGCGATTTGCGCTCATTCCTTATGTTGTGTTGTGCATGTTATAAGATTGACCAAGGCGAACCCTAGGGAGGGAAAGGAAGCAAAAGCTAGAAAAGTTAAGCGAGGTGAGACAAGTTAAAAAAGGTAAGGTAAAGGTTGAGCTATAGGGTACGTTGAGAGGAGCTACAAGACTATAACAATGTATTATGTTGTAGGGTTTAAGTTGCTTAAGGACTTAAAAGTCTTCCACTACACTATGATGTATGTTTGTAAGAAAATTTTTGTAAGGACACATTTTGGTGTGTTTATTAATGATTAATGACGTATGAAGGTGTACTTGCTTTGTATTCTACACAAGGTTTGATTATGATTATGATCGATAACTCAGCCCCGATGATTTCACCAGGGTTGAGGGTGTCGCAGTGTTTGAGAGGGAGTGCTACATTCCTTTCTTTGTTGCTAAGCTTTGATTTTAACTGTTCAGTTCGTGGCGTTCTTGTCGCGTTCTTATCTTTATTAACTTTACAAAGCAGTTGATTTATCTTTATCTCGTCGCTCATCGACCAACGACTACTAGCATTATTGGCTGCGGGTTTGGGTGAGCCCTCTTGCACTGTTTTTGGTGTCTCTAGATGACCAACTACTTCCACGCGTTGTTGGCTCTGGCTTTTAGATATGCTCTTCCCCTTGTGTCTGAGCAACCAATCGCTTGCATGTATTGCTGGTTATGACTCTTACATATGAGTTTTGAGTGTTCATAAGGGACCAACCGCTTTCATCCGTTATTGGCTTTGGCTCTTAGGTTTGTTATTCTCGTTGTGTCTAGATGATCAATTGCTTTCGTGCGTTATTCGATCTGACTTCTAGATATGCTTTTTTGCTTGTAATACAAGTGACCAAACATTTCCATTGCATTGCTTTAGCTGTAATATATTAGTTTCCAGTGTCATAAACGACCAACCACTTCTACACATAATGCTCTGACTTTTAGGTTTGATATTCTCTGTGTGTCTATATGACCAACTGTTTCTACACATTGTTGGCTTCAGCTTTTTGATATACTTCTTTCCTTGTGTCTAAGCTACCAACCGCTTCTGCACGTTGTTGTCTTTGGCTATTAGGTTTGATGTTTTTTATGAGAACCTCATGTAAATACTACGGAAAGAACATGATTGGTAGTAACACACATTCAAAAGAACTGTCAACTGAACTGCTTTTAGGATTCTGTTAAACATGACTAAAAAATCGACCACTTTCATATGTTGTTAACTTTAATTCTTATTTATGTGCTTGATATTCCTAGACAATCAATTACTTCCAAGTATTGTTGGGTCTGGCTTCTATGACTGCACCTTTGATCTGACGACCAGTCGGTTCTATGTATTGTTGGCTTTGTCTTCAGATAAAGTTCAGTCTTAGAAATTTTTTATGTTAGTTGAGGACTATGACTTCCAAGTGTTGCTAGTACTGGCTTCAAGTGTATCTCTAATTGCTTGGCAGCAGTTTAGTGTACTTATTAACCCTTTAAATTTTTAGTTCCAGTTTTCAATGTCCATTCATCCCTTCTCTGAATTACGCTGGTCTAATTCCTTTTCCACGAATATGTAGGAAGACTTACACAAGCATGACCCCTCTTTTTGTGAGTACTCACATCAGTTGTTTGTCTGGAGTTCCTTCTTTTTTTTTTGTATTTTTTATAACAATTTTTTTATTTTTAGCGATGTTGACTCGCATAAGAGCTCCCTTGCCTAGGGGCTCTGCTCACATGTAGGCTTTTATGTTATATTTTATTTTGATCTAGTCTCATCCGGTCCAGTCTAGTTAATCTATTATAAGCCCTATTTCCTTATTTTTTTTAATTTCAGTCTAATCATGTCCAGTGGCTTATGTTGTGTTTAACCCAGGTCAGAGTCTCGTAGTATGGTTTACCTTATATTGGATTCTGAAAATGTTTTACCTTATTCATGTGCATTTAAATGGTAAGTTGGATTTCCTTCCTAGAAAAATGTCTATAAAATAAATCTCAAGGAAACATGTACCGATTGGTACACCTAAGAGCACCTATAATCTCTCTGGTGGCGGCTAAAGTTGCATCTTATTTTTTTTGCACATATTTTAAATACACTTTTCTTTTAATTCCTTGCATCGAAGGATATATCTAAACCACCAACTAGGCAGTCCAAATCAAAAGGTAAACTCAGTTGCCTCTTTTAGTTAAAAGTAGATTGAATCCATTTCCGGCGATTCTGATGTAACTATTTTCATACGCCAAACCAAACTTTAGGTCACCTCTACTAGGGTCGGAACTACGACTTTTTATCTCGATTAGTTCAATCAGATATGTAGACCACTCAACCCCAATTGTTGAGTTCAAGTCAATATTTTGGTAAATTAGGATTTGTTTTTACTTTTTGAAAAAATAATTATAAACTTATTTATGGTATGATGAGATGCCTAACACCTTTTCGTCATATGAATTAGTTCTTAAATTCCAAATTTACAATTTTGTAGATTAGACAACTTTGGTGATCAAGAACCAGTTTTAGGGTTTTCTTGTTTCATGTATTATTTATGTTTGATTAACCCTAAAAATCAGATGGCAACTCGAGAAATCAGATTTTTCAGATGCAGGTTGTCACAAGTATAATTCTCTTGAGTCTTTTAGCTTATCAAGTTTCATAAAGTTTTCCAATAAGTCAACTAAAATATACTTCATCCTTTCTAAAAAAATTGATCATATTTACTTTTTTCATTATCCCAAAAATATTGCTCGACTTTTATTTTAGGTAACAAATGCTCTTCCATCTTTACTCTTGTTCTAATTGACTAAATTACTTGATCAACCTTCTTTTTACTCGTTAGTTTCTCCCTTGCACCAGAATACAACCCAGCAAGTTCTTTTTTGCTTTTCTCTTTCATGGACAGCCGCCATAACTACCACCTTCCTCTACCACATCCGATCCAACTATTTCCTCCTCCTAGCATTCTCTTTATGCTTAACCATCACCACCGATCTCTTCAAACACTGTCACCTTCTCTGACGCAAATATACCCACTGTCACCACCGTCACCATCACCACCGATATCTTTTTTTCGGATTTGAGATAAATTGGGTTTGATTGTATGGATTGTCTCAAATTTTTTGGGCCAAAGTAGATCGCTTAAACACATCATCAATTAGATCCAAAATATATGATTTTTTGTAATCAAAGCTTCTAGGGAGTCACAATCGTCAGTAAATCTCTTGGCTTAATGAGCTTGATTAGACGATAGGTGATGGTAGTCTACTTAAGAAACAGGGAGAACATACAGTCAATCTATTTTCTTTAATAATAAATCAATGATACCTACTAGTTTCACTTGGAAAGGTATTGGCAGTTAAATTAGTCCATTGGTCAATGGAGGATGAGTACTTAATCTTTTCTCATTCAAAGTGGAGAATTTTGAAGGGTCTCGTTTTTCAAATAGATAGTGGGAAGATGAAGGCGCAGAGAGAAGATGACGTGTAACATGCATCATTAATGAGGGTAGAATTAGGAATGTCTCAAAAATTGACCAAATTTTATATATATTTTTTTCTATGATCCATCTTGTGTAACACTTTCTTACGAGCATTCCATAGGATACCAATTTAAAATACAAGAATTGCAATAATAGCATTACATCAACTTTCTTCAAAAACAAAAATAAAAATTTAACTAAAAATATTCAAACTTTGCAAACTCTTAGTACTTCATGTCAATTGATTAACTTAGTAGGAGTTAATATGATAATATAGCACCTAAGTAAACTTTAAAAATGAAAAATGTTTATAATAATACATGAAGTTGAAATTAAACCTTAAAAAAAAAATTGTAACTCACAAGTCCAAATTTGCTTTATACTCTTATTGTACTTATTAAGATTTAAGTCAGGGTGTAATCACATAAAAAAAAAAAGGAACTCAACAACATCATTTTTGTAACCATACACAATTGCATCTCCATGAATCACAATCTACATGACTGCAAGAATAATTAACATTATATATGTAACACCCAAAACTTGAGGGTAGTTTTATGGTGGTAAAAAAAATACTATCTAATTATTTATTTGACCTTTAGGGACGAATTGGTGAGCATTAATTTTGTGATCTTTAGCGATAATTTATATGAACTATAAGTTATAATTTAACGATAGTAATTATAAGTGATATTGATTGAGATCTTTAGTGACAATTTGCGAGACCGAATTTTACCGGCAAGCTTTAATGAGGAAACCATAAGTTATAATTTATCAATAGACATTATAAGTGATATTACTTGGGGCCTTTAGTAGCAATTAGTGTGAGTGATATTTTTTGGAAACCTGTAGCAACAATTTTGAAGCAAAGTAAAATAGTCAATTATACGATATTTAAAAATATAAATTATATTGGGGTTATTAAATAATTAAGGAGATAATGATCTGATTTTTTTTGTCAACCATCCATTTTTGGAAACAAATCAGCCAAGGAATAAGGGAGGGGATATGGGCGAGAATCAACTCTTACCTTAGGTGGCAATTTTGGCTACAATAGAGAGAGAGAGAGAGTAGATTGCTCTTTCGGTTACAAGTCAAAGAGAGAGAAAGGAAGAAGGATAGAGAGAAAGATAAAGAGAAGAGAGGGGATGACGAGAATTTTTGTTGGAATCCGGCGAAAGGGTTCGATTCCGGAAAGCTTTAACCTTCTCGCTCTTGCATTATAGTGAATTAGTGTGTGTAATATGTGTGTGTAGTGTAAATTTCAATCGTGCGATGAGTCTATGAGTGTTGTGTGCATGTGTTCAGTGTGAGGATTGTGCGTAGTGTAGTTTGCAGGGGTGTGACTGAACTTATGGGCACAGGTGGAATTGTGCACGGAAGGCTATGTGTTGCAGTGTGTGTGTAAGGTGATGTGTAGACGGGGTGTGCTGTGTGTCTACATATAGTGTCTTTGGGTGTGTGTTGTGTAAATTGCTATGTGTCTATAATTGGTGTGTGTGAACACTAAGTGTTTAGTGTGTGTGAACAATAGGTGTTTAATGTGTGTTTATGGAAGGAGAAAAGGGAAGAGGGGCTCCTTACGACCATGGTGCAGAGTGTGGTTTATTAGTGATAAAGCGTGTGTGGAATGGTGTATGTGTGTGGGTGTGAAAGGTGTGAGAAATATGCATGTGTGTGCGCATTATAGCGAGTAAAACGTGAAGTGTGGGTGGGTGATAGAGAACAACCAAGGCTGCTCGAGTGCATGTTTGTGTATTATATGTGGGTGTATGCATAATGAAGGAGGAGGGGGGCACATTATGATCCTAGCTTATTGGGTTAGGCAGCTTATGTGAAAATGAGGAGGTATTGGGTTAGTGGTAGTACCCTAATCACTTGAGTTGGTGTTGTCCCCCCACCTTTGGCTTGGCATGGTGGTTTGTGCGAGAGTTATGTCTGTTTATGGTGTGTGAGATGAAAGAGAGGCTGCACGCAGCCGTGTATATGTTGTGGGTTAAATTGGTCTTAAAAAGGGGAGAACATTTAAGAAATTAGCTTTGGGTTCATAGTTTATAAGATTTCATTCTGATAAATATTTTGAAAACATAGGTCAAATTAAAGGATCTAATGAGGTTGCATAGCAACGAGTGCATAGCTTGGATTGAGTTAAAAATTTTCATCCAAACCCTACTTCATCGCTCTGATTTCAAATGTTTTATTATAACAACTTTACAAATTTCATTGAACTTTGATTTTATAATTATCATTAAAATGTAAGGGATTCTACCCGAAATCCAGTTTATCATAATTGATTTCGTATGCTTTATTTTTATTTGCTATTGAATTTTATAGAACTTCAATTTTGTCATAAAAATGTTTTGAGAATTTCCCATGCGACTCTATTTGAGCCTTAAAGTGATTGTTTGAAATTCTTTAAATACTTATATGTTTTATTGATTCGATCATCATACAACATTTTGAATTGTGTTTGTAATGCCCCCGACCTTGGGAGCCGTTACCAATATACTTCAAGTCCTAAATCATATGGATTCTAATAAATAGTCAATTACACCAAGGTATAAACAGAGCATCTAATCCATTATCAATAAAGTATCTCCAAAAAGATAGAGGCCCAAAGAAACTTTGCCTCATACAGCCATTAATCACAAAAGAATGATCCATCCTCAAATTCTATTACAAAAGTCTAATGTCAAATCAAATTACCCACATCTGGGTAAAATTCTCAAAAAGGAATACATTATTTTTGACATGCTAACAAAATAGAAACTATAATTCCCCGAACATGCCAAGCTCCTAGTCATGCTTACCACCTATGGTAAGGGACAAAGTAACAAATAGGGGTGAGCTCAAATAGCCCAGTAAGGGAAAATCAAATGGAAGGAAATATGTTAATTCGTATTTTGAAACAAATTCATAACATTAACGAACAAACAATAGCAATTGACATTTACGTCAAATAAGCAAATCAAATATACGAAATGATCATTAGTGGCCATGGGCCTAAATTGAACACAAAATCCGAAGGTACAAAATGCATACCGGTAGCGTAATAGTCGCCATGAGAGCTATCCGAAAGTCACGTAAAGTGGCTACAAAACTACTAAGGCGGCTACAAAAGTTACCAAGTAACTCCAAAAGTCACCAAAGTGACTACAAAAGTCTTAAAGACTCCCTTTTTCAATAAAAGGTTGTTCATTCTAATGATCATATGTAATTTAGGAATTTCGAGTTCAAATAGTAATGAAAGCAAATACAAAGCAAGTTGAATGGTTCTCCAAAGTTGTACAACAACTAGTAAAGTGACACTAATTAACGAATCCTTACCATAGCAAGAAATACGAAATCCAATACCTTAATTAAGTCCTTTGGTACGAAATACTTAAAGTGTGTTCCCAACCTATTCTGGTCGTACCCAAGGGCCCAATAAGGGTCCATTTCACGCGAACACGTCAACGGATTCAATAGTCAATTCTTCAACGCTACGAACCGGTCAAAGTGCGGGAGCCCAAGTCACGTGCATTCTTTGCTTCACACGCCTCACAGACTTGGTCACCAATTATTTTACATCAACGTCACTCACGGTAGCACGTTCGTCACACCAAAACCACCCGAGAACTTCTTCACCAAAAACATCGACCGACGGCGCAACCGGGGCAATGGGGTCAAGGGACAAAGGCCTTGGCCAACCCCATGGGGTAGGCCTCGGCCTCACCCAAGGCCATGGGGTCGGCCTCGGCCTCCCATGGGAGGTTGGCTTTGGCCTTCCCCCCCCCCCCAGTTCTTCACTTTTCGCGCAAAGTCCCTTCCGCGCTTTGTTCGTCTCATACACTTCGTATGTGACTTTGGCACCTTGTTTGTCATGTGGGTACAATTCATGTCGACGCGCTTGTCATAACACAACTTTTGGATTCGTCATTGCCCATCAAAACACCTATCGTCGGCGCGCCCGAAGTTCACCTAAGAGGAGGAGTGGCCTTGGCCTCCCTTCATGGGAGTTGGCCATCGGCCTTGGCCACCCCCTAGGGTCGGCCTCGGCCTCACCAAGGGGTCGGCCTCGGCCTTCCCAAGGGGTAGGCCTCGGCCTTCCCAAGGGATCGGCCTCGGCCTCCCCAAGGGTGGTGGCCTTGGCCTTCCCCCATGTTTGGCCTATGGCCTCCCCTCCCGCGCGCATTTGTTTTCTCAAGTCTTCACACCTCCGCGATGTTTACGGACGTTCGTACATCAACCTCGCGACGGACGTCGCGCATCAACCTCGCGACGTCCGTCGTGCGTTGACGTCCATCGTCCATCAACCTCGCGACGTCCGTCGTGCGTCGACCTCACGACATCCGTCGTCCACCAACCTCGCAACGTCCGTCGCGCACCAACCTCGCGACGTCCGTCGCTCACCAACCTCGCGATGTCCGTCGCGTACCACCCTCGCGACGTCCGTCGTACGACGACCGCATACCATCATTTCCAACTTTGTCATTACTACATATTGCATTCATCATCTTGTTATGACAGGTACACTCAGCTCAAATCCCATCTTCGGGACACCCGACGCGTGCCCGTGCACCGTCTCCGCGACATTCGTCGCCACGCCCATGCGTCATTCTTATGACGTGTGCCTCGGCACCAAGTATATGCTCCGCGACGTTCGTCGTCGTGCCCGTGCGCCATTCTCATCATGCGTGCCCCCGGCACCAACTATAGCTTCGCGACCTTCGTCGCCGCGCCCGTGCGCCATCTTCATGATACGTGCCCCCGGCACCAACTATAGCTCCGCGACGTTCGTCGCCGCGCCTGTGCGCCATTCTCATCATGCGTGCCCTCGGCACCAACTATAGCTCCGCGACGTTCGTCGCTGCGCCCGTGCGCCATCTTCATGATACGTGCCCCCGGCACCAAGTATAACTCCGCGACGTTCATCGCCGCGCCCGTGCGCCATTCTCATCATGCGTGCCCCCAGCACCAACTATAGCTTCGCGACCTTCGTCGCCGCGCCCGTGCGCCATTCTCATGATACGTGCCCCCGGCACCAAGTATAGCTTCGTGACGTTCGTCGCCGCGCCCGTGCGCCATTCTCATCATGCGTACCCCCGGCACCAACTATAGCTCCGCGACGTTCGTCGCCGCGCCCGTGCGCCATCTTCATGATACGTGCCCCCGGCACCAAGTATAGCTCCGCGACGTTCGTCGCCGCGCCCGTGCGCCATCTTCATGATACGTGCCCCCGGCACCAAGTATAGCTCCGCGACGTTCGTCGCAGCGCCCGTGCGCCATTCTCATCATGCGCGCCCCCAGCACCAAGTATTGCTTCACGACGTTCGTCGCCGCACCACTCTCATGACATGTGCTCCAGCACTGGGGGCTTGCGTTGGCACCCCTATGGACTATGACCCCCGGGTCACTCCGAGACGGGAGCAGGTCTTCGGAGGGCATCGAGCCTAGTCTACCTAGCAGTTGGGCGTCGGGTCTTCCCCACCACTGCCAGGCCTGTGGGACTCTGCAAGGGCTTGGATTGGAGGCTAGATCAAGGGGTTTCTCTGGCCACACCGACGTTATGGGAGCCACTCTTTCCAGACAGACAGAGCGACGCTGTACGGGACAGACCGGGTGAATATGCGATTCGACAGTCCGCGGAGCACCGACAGCTGTGGACCCCTCGGTGACGTGTCACTCCTGGGGAGCGCCACGTGTCGCGTGATGACATCATCATCTCAACCTCTATAAATAAAGGTCTTGATAATTCATTTAGGGGAGGGACATTTTCAGAACACTTTCACTTTCTCACTCTAGAATCCTAGAGAGAGAAACATACAGGACCCTGACTTTGGACATAAGCATTAGACTGTGACTGTCGTCGTGTATTCACTCTGCGTCATTGCCCTCGCAGCACTGCCACCCTCAAGCTCTGTCTGGGAAGCCCTTGGTCTCTGCCCTTGCTCCGCCCTTGCTGTGTCTCACATCATCACACTTGGCATCCGAGTCGGACTGCATTCCTTGTGGCACCTCAACGTCGACTGCGAACCCACTTTCCCTGGCATCAAAGTGTAGTCTTAGTATCTCAAAAGTCTCCCAAGCCCTCTCCCTCTCTGTCTCGTGACACTAATTAACGAATCCTTACCATAGCAAGAAATACGAAATCCAATACCTTAATTAAGTCCTTTGGCACGAAATCCTTAAAGTGTAGTCTTAGTATCTCAAAAGTCTCCCAAGCCCTCTGTCTCTCTGTCTCTCTGTCTCTCTCTCCCTCAACCTCTAAAAAGAGAAGCAAGGGAACTAAAATAGAAGAGTTGGAGGGAAAAGAAGCTATTTGTTAGAAGAATCCTAAACTGGCAATTTACATTAACACTCCCTAAACTTTATGTAACTTATTCAAAATGTGCCCAAAACTTTCCAATATATACGAAAAGGGAACTAACACTTTCATTCAAAGGAAAACTATTCCTTCGATCGAATCCTCCAGTCACGAAATAGCCTCCTTCACACTCGTTCTTTTCATTCCACCGAAAATATTTTCATTCGACTGAAAAGGCCCTTCATTCGACCAAAAACTTTCCATTCGACTGAATCCATCAGTTGTTTCATCTCTCAATTTAAAACACTTTTCATTCGACCGAAAACACCTTTAACTTGACCGAAAACACTTTTAATTAAAACACTTTTAATTTGACTGAAAATACTATTCATTCTATCGAAAGTACTATTCATCAGCTGAAAAATACTATTCATTCGAATGAAAGTACTGTTCATCGACTGAATCCTTTAGATTTTTTTTTGTCTTCATTAGCATAAAAAGGGGCTCTTACATTCTCTCCACCTTAAAATAATTCCGCCTCCAGAATTAACATACCTTAATCATTGAAAAGTTGAGCGTATTTCTTATGCATGTCATCTTCAAGTTCCCAAGTGGCTTCCCTCTCAGAATGGTTACGCCATAATACCTTCACGAAAGCTATCTTTTTAGAGCGCATGACACGTTCATCGAGTTCCAGAATGCGATCCGGTTACTCCTCATGAGATAGATCTTCCCTAACTTGAATAGGCTCAAACTCAGTAACATACGAAGGGTTAAAAACATACTTCCTCAAGGTTGAAACATGGAAAACATTATGTATTCTTGACAAATTAGGAGGCAAAGCTAAACGATAAGCAAGTGTTCCAATTCGCTCCAAGTTTTCAAACGGTCCAATGAACCTTTCATATAGTTTCCCTTTCTTCCCAAACCTCAAAACTCCTTTCCACGGGGATACTCGCAAAAACACATCATCACCAATGTCAAATTCGAGCTCACGACGGCTCATATCTATATAACTCTTATGTCAGCTCTGTGCAGTCTTAAGTTTGCTCCTAATCACTTGGATCTTGTTTGCAGTGATTTGAACAAGTTCTGGACCTATCAATTTCCTTTCTCCAACCTCACTCCAACAAATTGATGACCGACACCTTCTCCCATAAAGAGCCTCAAATGGTGCCATCTTGATGCTAGCATGATAACTATTATTATAAGCAAATTCTATCAATGGTAAATGATCATCCCAATTTCCTCAAAAATTCATAACACAAGCTCGTAGCATATCCTCCAATGTCTAGATAGTTCGCTCCGATTGCCCGTTCGTCTGTGTATGAAAATCCATGCTAAGATTTAGTCGTGTATCCATGGCATCTTGCAAACCGCCCCAAAAGCGTGAGGTAAATTGAGGGTCTCTATCTGGCACAATAGATAAGGGTGTTCCCTGCAACCTAAGTATTTCTCGAATGTACAAGTTAGCAAGTACTTTAATTGAATCCTTGTTCCGTATGGCTAAAAAGTGAGCTGATTTGGTCAATCGGTCAACTATCACTCATATTGCATCGTGTCGCTTTGTAGTTGGCTGCAATCCAACCATAAAGTCCATCTTTATATGCTCCCACTTCCACTCCGGAATAGCAAGTGGTTGTAATTTCCCAATGGGTCTCTGATGTATGCTTTAATCTGCTGACAAACTAAACATCTAGCCACAAAGTCCGCTACGTCTCTTTTCATGTTATTCCACTAATAAAGATCCCGCAAATTTTGATACATCTTGGTACTACCCGGGTGAATTGCAAAAGGTGAATTGAGTTTCCTAGAAAATCTCCTTCTCAAAGTGATATGCTTCAACGGTTGTTTGATAGTATTGGTTTTGTGTTGGGCTAGTGAAAATTAATAGAAGAATCTACATTTTTTAGGTGATCTCATGGTTATGATTTGGTTTTGGTGAGCTTCATAGACATTGCATTATTGCAGTTTTACTTAGGCCTAAGACATTGAGTTTTATGGTCTTAGTAGTAATTGAATATGGATAGGAAGAATGAATTTGATGTTATTTTGATTAATTATGTGTTTGTGATATAAAGATGTTTGTGGGCAAAGAATATATACAACTATAATTTCATGCTGACGAGTTGAGTAAGTATATCAAATTTGAAAGGCTAAATGTATGACTGATGCATTAGGTACAAAGTAGGCAAAAAAGTTTAACAATTTTAGTTACTAGTTAGCCTCAATTATCAGTGTAGTGTCGTTAAGAGAGTATTGATATGACTCCATTTTTGGCTTTCTATAGGCGTAAATTTTGATCACCCAAATGCTAGCATAAGGCTCGGAAGGTGATAAGAATGGAAGTTAGAGTTCAAGGTTTGGATCATGTAGAGTACAAGGCATCTAATAATTGCTCAGTACTTACTACACCTTAAGCTTGAAGCTAAGTTTGTTACTATCAAAAACATTGCGCAAAGGGGTTTGGTATATGATCTGGGTATAGCATAATGGAAGCATGATGGATTGAATTTGATTGCAATGATTTAGTTTAGTGTGTTTTCTTTGCTAACTAAGTCATAAGTATTTTGAGGTTGAAATTTTATTTAAAGTGAGAGGAATGTATGACTCATGTTGCAAGGCAATAAACTATTCTATGTACATGCATAAGCTTTGAGATATCATAGAGGTTGGAAGTTATCAAATTTTTTATGACTACACTAAGTTTAATTCTAAGGACGTAATTATTTTAAGTGGGGGAGAACGTCACACCCCATATATTTTTTATTTTCTTTTATCTGGATACTTGTGTAAGTATGAATTAGAATGTATTGTGACTTTGAATTAAATAGTAGGCCTAAAAATCAAGTTAGATTTTTTCCCCCAAAAGCGGGTTATACTTTTCGAATTAGATGACCCAATTTAAATTTGGGCTTTACTTTAATCCAATTATAAAGTTAGAGAATTTTGGAACGTAATGGATATTTTGCAATTCTTATTATTTTAGAAATATAATTCATTCTTTTTAGGTTGATGACTTATATATATATATATATATATATATATATATATATATATATATATGTATATATATACACACACACATATATAATTCATAGGAGTACCATAAACTTCAGAAGAGCCTCCAAAGAATCTCTAGAAAGAACACTCTTGAAATTTTAGTCATTACATTGAGGTAAGAGCTTATTTTGATAATGAGATTGATGTTTGTAGTAAGAATCACATAAGCTATTGTGATTGATAGAGTCTAATGAAAATTTTGGGTACTATTATATTAGCATTTTTGATATAATTTGTTCGAGGAGATCAAGACTTGAAGTTGATTTGCACAATTGAGCTAAGAGGTTTCTCACGCATTTACCCAATCTAAATTTTGATTATCAATTCATTCGTCAATTGATTTATTGTTTAAAGGGATTTGTTGATTCGCTAGAACCCTAATTGCATTCTCGATCGTTACGATGAATAGTTCTTTGTAGTTTTGATTATTGACTTTGATTCATGATCTTTTTATTGTGAGTCTTTATAGTAACTTCAAGAGTTTTTAACATTTTCATTCCTTGTCCAATTTTAGTATTCTTATACTTTTTAAAAACTCAAACAGAGTACTAGAACTTTGTAGTTTTTGGTTTTCCAAAATTCTAAGTGATTGATATTGGACAATAGATCTGAAAATTTTATGCTTAGGATTCTGGTAATTCATGTCAACCAACTTCGATTTACTATATCTTCTTTATTTCTCATTGGTTTTTGATAATCTTAGACATTATGAAATCCTTGAAGAGTCTTCTTCAACATTTAGTTTAAGGTTTGATCAGAATCTTTTTGGTTCTTGGTCAAAATTGAGTTTGAAAGTTATTCATCAGTGTAGATTTTCTGTTTAGTCTAGAATCCTTATAGAGTCCTCTCTAATTACATAGTTTAAAGTTTTAGCATAATCCTTTTGGTTCTTTGTCAAAATTGAGTTTGAAAGTTATTGGTCAGTTCAAAAGTTTTGTTTCGACACTGCAAATCAACCCAATTTGACTTGCTCTTTGTTATTCATTTCTTGTCAGTATTTGATAGTATTAGACATTATGAAAACTATGACATGTCCTCCTTAACTTTTATGTTTTGAATTTTCTTGGAATCTGTACAGCTCCTTGGTGAAGTTGCCTTTGAGTTAAATTGTTCTCTGTAGAATCATGTGAACAAGAATGCGTTCATCGACTTCAATTTCTTCGTGCTTATTAGACTTATTGGATTTAGGGTTCTACATTCTGGTGAGCCATGTCATGGTGCAAGTGACATATCTATTTCTAACTTACTCAGGTGGATTGGAATGTGGGCTAGCTCAGCGGGATGAGTTAGAGATCATGCTTTTAATTTCTGAACCCTGTCTCACATGTAAGTGGTGGCATGTCTGACACATTTCTGAATGGCTCCCCTGGTCTTCATCTTTCTACTTATTCAATATTTGGATATCGATACCTAATATATTTGAAAGACGTGTCGAACTTATCTGAAGTATTATTGAATTCAGTAGAGTCTTTTTGAAATACAAGATGTGGTTATTAGAACTTGTAAAAATGTTTCGAACTGAATTTTGTATTGTTTTGAACACATCAAAACCTTTTGACCCACTGCAAATTTAGTTATGTAGGGAATTCCTTACTTAGAGATTGTATTGCCTGCTGGCACAAGCTATTCGATCTCGTTGCTAATCTGATTTTTGAATTAGAAGTTAGTACATTAGTTTTGGTATTCCACATGCACCTTGGTATTGTATTTTATCAACTCCAAGTATTATTATCGATATAGCGTGCTTTGTACTCTATGGGTGGGTGTGGGTGATTATCTTTTCTGGGCTTTGTGCTAAGCCCCCTACTTTTAGGTTATCTATCAAGCAGTGTTCGGAGTTGTGGGAAGGATTATAAAACAAGGCTAAGTAAGAAACATTTTGGGAAAAAATTACCCTTTTAGATTTTGTTGTTAGATAGATTGTAAGAGGCCATTATGTTGCCTTTGTTATATTTTGCTTTGGATTTTATTTTGGAGTTCCATGTAGGAGTAATTGAGGTCAATGTAACTGTTTTAAGCCGGTATGACATTTATTGATGTTTCTCGGAGACTTATTCTTAGATTCTTTGAATAAATAGTTTGTAAGACTTTTTGACATTTTGAGGTTTTCTGCCTTTGTTTATTAAAATTAACGCTCTGAAAAATCGAGGCATTACGACTTATGTTTCCAACCTATCTCGGCCGCACCCATTGACTACTTGTAAGTCCCATTTTTCATGACACGTCAACATTTTGAACGGTCAATTTCAATGCCTTTAAGGCGGTCAAAGCGAAGCGCACGCTCAAATCATGAGCATTTTTTTCTCTTTTTTGTTTTTCCTTTCTTTTCTTTTCTTCTTCACTAAGTAATATACTTTTATTCTTCGCTAAGTAAAGTACTTTTCTTCTTTTCAAAATAAAGTACTTTGTACTTTAGCGTAGCCTTGTCTTCCCCGAAGGGTCAGCCTCGCCTTCCCTGAAGGGTCGGCCACAGCCTTCCTCGCGATGTGGCTTTGGCGTTCCTCTTAGGGGTCAGTCTCGGCCTTCCCCCAAGGGTCGACCTTTCGTGCAGCCTTCTCACAGCACTTACCATCATGCATCCATAATCACCATGGAGATGATGCCTCCACCACAGCTGTCGCCGTGCTCGAGCGTCATTCCCATATCACGTGTCCCCAGACGATGCCAGTCTTCTTGATGCCAGTCGCATGCCCGTGCGTCGTATGATGCCCATCTCCACGATACTTGTTTTCGCACCAAAGTGTCGTTCCCACATCACATGCCCCTGGCACAATGTCCGTCTTCATGACACCAGTCCTCGCACCTGTGCACCTTTCCCAAGTCACGTCCACTGCACAAGTCTATTTTGGTGACTCGTGTCACCGCGCGCTTGCACCTTTGTTATGTCACGTGCCCCGCACGACACTTATCAGTAGCAACCCCATGCTCTAACCATTGAGCGTGCCCCCGACATGGCACACATTTTGTCGTGCCCATGCAGCATACTGCTTATACAGTTTTGTCAAATTACCGCTCTTGCAGCATTGGTCCATCTATTTGCCACACAATGCACGCTCCATTTTGGACGTGGAATATGCTTCGACTCATTCTCCTGAGCTTGCAACACTTCGAGGGGCTCTACTCATAGTGCTCCGACATGAGGACCCTTTACAATAAAATAGGCTCGTTCTTTAAGATACTATCTCCACCTGGGACAACTCACAAGAGACTAGGCATGCCTCAACTATGACCATGCCGCACTCATGTTACTGGTGATCTTCAACTCCCCGCGACGATGATCCCTAGGTCGCCCGAGACGGGAGCATGTCTTCAGAGGGAATCATGCCTAGTTCGCCTAACAGTAGTGTGTAGGGACCCCTCCCCCAGCAATTATTAGGTTATTTGCATCGCTTGACCCCCCCTCCCCCATCGTGGGACTCAATAAAGGCTTTGGATCGGTGGCCAGAGCAAGGGCATTCTCTGATCATGCCGACGATGTGTGGTCAGTCTTCTTAGACAATCAAAACAAAGTTGTGTGGGGTAGGGACGACCTATATGCAACCCGTCAGTTACGAGGAGCACCAGAATTTGTTGCCCTTGGTGACATGTCACTCTCGGAAGACGCCACGTGTAGACTGATGACACAGGCGTACTTTTGCCTATAATTAGTGAAATTTAGACTTCATTTTGGACAAAGAATTTTATTTAAAAATCACTTTCTCACTAGAATTCTAGAGCAAGGAAATTACAGAGAGAAAAGAGAAACATACATGACCTTGATGCTAGACCTTGACTCTTGGATCTCAACTTGGACCGTTGACTGTGGGTTGTATTCGCCTCAGTAGTCGCGCTTGGCATCACCCTGTTACTATGTAACATTTCATGTCTGGAAACATTCATGCGACTTTAATTTTTTTCTTTGTTAAAGTTGAAATGGTAAAGCATATGGATTTGTTAACTAATCAAACTTTGTTCATAATGTTTACATTTCGCTAAAAATGTTGTTTCCAAGTAAAAATAGCAAAATCTAAGTCCTTCCAAATTGCTGATCAAGTTAGTTCAGAAGACAATTTGGGATTTGCAAGCTGTAACATGTTTTAATATTTTGTGTGGAAATTTTTAAAAATTCAACATTTTAAAAAACAAAACCATTTCTAGCGCTTAGAATGTTTTGTAACGGTAATAAAAACAATTAATTCATACTATGTTTAGATAACATTAACCAAACAACATGTGTTAGGTTTTCTTGTCTTTACGATATGCTAATTATTTAGAATCACACCATGCTTCGTGTATTATATATTTACTAGCTAACATATCTCGGGCCTTGTATTATACTTTTTACTGACTTACCGCTAAAATTTTTAAATTTGGTGCGCAAAACAAGAATAGGAAACTCACACCTTAGATAATTCTATGACGGCAAAATTTCTTTTATATACTTGGAATGAGGGATAAAATTAATGTTCAATTGCACTTGAAATAATAAGTAATCAATTTCACATTGAAAAATGATTTTGCTTTATTTCTCAGCATTAACAGTACTTATTTTTGTACAGAAAAGATAGCTTAGTAACAATTTTTAGTAACATTTATGTTGTAACAATTTTAATAATAAAAGATTGTCACTAAAAATATTTTTTCACTGTTGTTAAAAATTATAGTGACAATCTTTTATTGTTAAACCACACTGGGTGATATCTTTCTATTAAAGCACATATGTTGTAGAGCAGAGCAGAGGGTCATAATCCCACTTCCTCCCACTTTTATTGCTCTTTTTTTTTTTTATTTGTCCTAAAAATATTGCTTACTTTCTAAATTAGAAAATATTTATTATATGTTTTTCATTTTTTACCCTTTGTCCATCTTGTCACTTCGCTCTCTCTATCCTCGTAAACAGGTTGTTGTTCTCCGCCTTCTTTCTCATTTTCATTTTGTTTATGTCTTCCTTCGACCATGACTTTTATCTCCTTTCAATTACCAGAGCCAACATCGCCATTGCCGTCTCCCCTTTTTGACCGCCACTGCCCCCCCTTGCCTTATTTTCTCCTCTTTGGCCACAACCATCTCCAAACATCAGCGCCGCCCCCCTTTTTCCATCACCACTACTTCATGATATATATAGATCTAAATGGTGAGTATATCAATCATTCAAGCTCAAACGAAATTGCACTTGTGAGTTAATTTGTCCACATTATTTGAGTATTTAGGGCTTTCAATCCCATAAATCCTTCAAGAATTTCACCACAAAATTCAGTCAACTTGATGTATAGAGTGATTGATTTCAAACAAGATTCTGGAGAATCTCCTTCAAAATTTGACCTTCATAACCTGTAAACGGAGTAATGAAGATTGATGATGATGATGATGATGATGGGTTAGAGAGAATTTCCAGTTTCTATATGTATTTAGACTTGTGTGTGTGTGTGTGCGTGCACGATGCATATGTACACAGAGAGAGAGAGAGAGAGAGAGAGAGAGAGAGAGAGAGGAGAGTGGGTGGATCAAAAGCGGAGGACATTAATTAAGAATACAAAAAGTTAAGGACCTTTGACCATTTCCTTAATCTTTGTGTAAGTCAGTCAAACCTGATCAATAATTCTGCACGGATTCAACAAGTCATACATAAGACTACGTCGTTTCTAGTCATTTACTTAATAGACTTCTACCTATATTCTATCTATTCTAGTGTGTCATGTGTTTTTACTTTTTCACTTTTTTGGCACAAATCATTAATCAAATTTCCATTTGTAGATATTTTTAATAATATTTATTACAAACAATTATATCATAAATCAATCACAGTCCTCTGCATTGAAATGAAAAATAAAAAAAGAGCGTAAAAACGCCAAAACTATTTGTTTATCAAGCTACCGGAAGTGAAGCTTCAAAACCATTACCTTGTGAAATAAATGGTCGAGCTAGCTCTCGCTTGGTGCACTTAAATAACCTACTAAAAAGTGTGAAATGAAAATAGACCTTGGCCCAGAAGTGGAAGCACATGAAGCTATTTTACTTTCCTTCAAACAATAACTCTTAAATCATAGAATTGATCCTAAAAGGAGATAGTATATATGGCAATCTCTATGTTTTAATTCCTTTCCTCTAAGGTCTTGTTTGACGCTTTTCTGACCATCCATTTTGATGTGTTTTTTAAGATTTTCAAAGGTAATTAATTTGAGAATACGCATACTTATACAGTTAGAGATTATTTCTATTTGTCAAAAAATGTAATCATGTTCAACAAAAGTTTTGAAAAAAAAATGAGCTTAAACAATTATATTCTAAAGCCCTAAAAATCCTGAACGTTAATCACTCACTTGACCAAATACACTAATACAATAATACCCTCAAACTCAATCAAATGGACAACTACTATCAAAGTAACTAAACCATTAATCATACTCTCAGTAGACTGGCATAAATGAATACCAAATTCAAGCTTGAAAACTTTGAAACAATAACGTTCACCCACGAAGGGGTTCTAAAGGACAATGCACTAACTTAACTGAACTCTCTCGCTCAGCTTTAATCTATACCAAATGCGATCTATTTTTGGTTATCATTTGCAGAAAGGAAGTCAAACGAGAGTAAGTTTTTGAGAGCCCATTAAGGCCGATTAAGATTAAAAATAGAGTGATCTGTACGATTTTCCATATACAATCAAATGAAAATTTTTAAAAAGAGAATCTTTAAATAAAATCCAAGCATTTCGATATAGACAAAGGGAAGAGCATTAATTCAATCCCTCAAAATAAATAAACATTTTGAAACATTTCGGATCCAATAAAAATAAAACAGATACATCGGACATGAGCAATACAGATTAGCAAAATCACCCCGACAGTGCTCATATACACTTTACATATGCATATATACACTAACTAGTCCATTTAGGTATTAGTGTCAACCCGAACCGAACATACCATCCTTATAACACTAACACTGCACACCATCCTTATAATGCCTTAGATTTACTATCACATGTTAATGTTCAGAAGAAATAAGTACAATTCAAAACGTTGTATGATGATCGAATAAATAAAACATATGAGTATTAAAGAATTTCAAACGATCGCTTTAAAGCTTAAGATATGATCTCATCGGCAATTTTCAAAACATTTTTATGACAAAATTGAAGTTTTTTGAAATTGGATTTCGGGTAGAATCCCTTACTTTTTAATGATAATTAGAAAATCAGTGTTCAATGAAATTCATAAAGATATTATGATAAAACATTTGAAATCAGATAGGGTTCGGATGAAATTCCATACATTGATCCAAGCTATGCACTCGCTGCTATACAACTTCGTTCAGATCATTTGATTTAACCTATATTGCCAAACAATTTATCAAAATAAAATATGGCCTCATAAATTATGAACCCAAATCTAATTTCTTAAACTTTACTCACTTTGACACTCTCAACTCAAATCAAATCCAAACGGGTCCTACGTACGACTTACCTAACCGAGAACCTTACACACTTCTTAATGCTTTATAATAACACAAAATTTCTAGTAAAACACTTTTATAGCTTATTAAAACATTATGAAAAATCAAAATATGAATTTTGTGATTAAAAAAATAAAATTTTTAAATACTAGAAAAGTTCAAAAATTGCCATTCTTATTTCCAGCTCAAATCAAAGTCCCATAAGTTTTTTTAAAATAGCTTCACAATATATAAGGATATTATAGAAATTAAAATATATCAAAATTATTTTAAAATTATCCGTTAAGCTAACTCAAATGTGATATGGATAATGGTGTACCAATTCAACTCTAAAATTCATGAAACTTAAACTTTGTCTTCTTTATACTATAAAAACATTACTGTAATCCTTTTCAAAATTTAGTAAGAATTTTAAAGATTCCAAACAAATTTTAGAAAAATTAAACTTGCAAAAAATATCAAAAATTTCAAAAAAATATGAAAATTTAACAGTAATTCTAATATTGCCCTAAGAACCTTCCTGTAAAGTTTCAATAGTTCACAATAATCACAAGATACCCCACTATGCCGTGGTACAACTGTACAAGCACATTGTTCAATCCCACTTCACAAATCCATTAACAGCTTACCCATTTTCTTCATCCCCTTACTTTCTAGAAAACTCAGTACTCACCCCTCACACAGTCCACTCATGGTTGCCCCTCCCTTATTTCTTACCTCACACCCCCCACACCCCCCCCCCAACAAACTAACACAACTCACGCATAAACACACACACACCCACCCCACAAACTAACACAACTCACGCACAAACCACCATGCCAAGCTAAAGGTGGGGGGCCAACACCAACTCAAGTGATTAGGGTACTACCACTAACCCAATACCTTCTCATTTTTACATAAGCTGCCTAATCCAATAGGCCAGCACCATCATGTGCCTCCCTCTTCCTTCATTACGCACACACCCACATATAATACACAAACACACACTCACATAGCCTTGGCCATTTTCTATCACCCATACTTCATGTTTTACTCACTATAGCTCACACACACGCATATTTCTCACACCTTTCACACCCACTCACATACACCATTTCACACATGATTTATCACTCATAAACCACACTCTGCACCATGGCTGTAAGCAACCCCTCTTCCCCTTTCTGCTTCCATAAACACCTATTGTTCACACACACACACACACACACACACACACACACACACACACTATATCTGTATGTACACAGTACACCCGGTTTACACACCACCTTACACACACACCCCACAAACACATAGCCTTCCATGCATAATTCCACATGTGCCCACAAGTGCAGACGCACCCCTGCGAACACACTAAGCACAATCCTTATACTGAACACACGCACACAGCACTTGTACACTCATCGCACGACTGAAATTTACGCTACACACACCACATATATTACACACACTAATTCACTATAATGCAAGAGAGAAAAGGTCAAACTTACTGGAATTAAACCCTTTCACTGGATTCCAACACCCAAAATTCTCGTCAACCCCTGTCTTCTTTTTCTCTCCCTATCTTTCTTCCTCTCTCTTTTTCTGACTTGTAACTGAAAGAGCAATCTACTCTTTCTCTATAGTTGAATTTACCACCTAAGGTAAGAGTTGATTTTCTCCCTAATTCCCTTCCCTTATTCTCTCGCTGATTTGTTTCCAAAAATGGAAGGTTGAAAAAAAAATAGATCAGATCAATATCTCCTTAATTATTTAATAACCCTAATGAAATTTATATTTTTAACTATTATAAATTGACTATTTTACTCCGCTTCAAAATTGTCGGTATAGGTTTTCGAAAAATGTCACTCGCTCTAATCGTTACTAAAGGCCCTAAGTAATATCACTTAAATGGCTATCGATCAATTATAACTTATGGTTTCCTAAATTTGTGGCTAAAGCTTGCCGATAAAATTCGGTCACACTAATCGTCATTAAAGACCTCAATCAATATCACTTATAACTACTATCATTAAATTACAACTTATAGTTCATATGAATTATCGCTAAAGATCACAAAATTAGTCTCACCAATTCATTGCTAATGGTCCAATAAATAATTAGGTAGTATTTCTTTTTACCACCAAAAAATAGCCTCAAGTTTTAGGATGTTACATTCTCCCTCACTTATAAAATTTTCATCCTCGAATTGAACATACTAGAGCTTTTGTCCCTTGAAATATTTAGCCAATTCCTATAAGTACTTACATATCAATGCCTCAAACAAAACAAAGTAACCACAATGCTTTCGCTTCGCTTTCTGATATCTAGCCAACTGCTACGGTTCAACTAAGGTATTAAAGTTTTCCTTAAGCCACTAGTCAAAATTTAGGCTTTCCGTCACACGCTTTCAAGTCTATGGAATCATAAACCTATGCTCCAATACCACTGTAACGTGCAGAAAATTCTGAACGTTAATCACTCACTCGATCAAATACACTAAGACAGTAATAGCCTCCAACTCAAACAAAAGGACAACTATTACCAGAGCAGCTAAACCATTAATCATACTTTCAGTATATTGTCATCAATGAATACCAAATCCAAGCCTAAAAGTTTTTAAACAATAATGCTCAAGCACGCAGGGGTTCTAAAAAACAATACGGTAACTTAACCAAAGGTTCTAGAAAACAATACGGTAACTTAACGAAACTCTCTCGCTCGACTCTAATCCATACCCAATGCGATCTATTTTTGGTTATCACCAGCGGAAAGGAAGTCAAACGAGAGTAAGCTTTTGAGAGCCTAATAAGGTCAATCAACGATTAAAAACAGAGCGATCTGAACGATTTTTCATATAGAGTCAAATGACAATTTTTAAAACGAGAATCTTTAAATAAAATCAAAGCATTTCGATATAGACATAGGAAAGAGCATTAACTCAATCCCTCAAAATCAATAAACATTTCAAAGCATTTTGGATCCAATAAAAATAGAACAGATACATTCGATATGAGCAGTACATATTATCAAAACCCACCCCTGCAGTGCTCAGATATACTTTATATATGCAAATTTATACTAACTAGTCCATTTAGGTACTAGTTTCAAGCACAACTGGATAGACCATCCTTATAATGGCAACACTGCACACCATCCATATAACGCGTCAAATTTACTATCTCATGATAATGTTCAAAAAAAATAAACACCGCAAGAGCCCCTTTTTATGCTAATGAAGACCCAAAAAAAATTTGAAAGACTCAGTCGATGAACAGTACTTTCATTCTAATGAATAGTACTTTTCAGCTGATGAACAGTACTTTCGGTCGAATGAATAGTACTTTCGGTCGAATTAAAAGTGTTTTCGGTCAAATTAAAGGTATTTTCGGTCGAATGAAAAGTGTTTTAAATCGAGAGAAGAAACAAGTAATGGATTCGATCGAATAGAAAGTTTTCGATCGAATGAAAGGCCTTTTCAATCGAATGAAAATGTTTTCGGTAGAATGAAAAGAACGAGTGCGAAGGAGGCTATTTCGCGACTGGGGGATTCGGTCGAAGGAATAGTTTTCTTTCGAATGAAAGTGTTAGGTTCCCTTTTCGTATATATTGGAAAGTTTTGGGTACATTTTGAATAAATTACATAAAGTTTAGGGAGTGCTAGTGTAAATTGCCAGCTTAAGATTCTTCCAATAAATAGCTTTTTTTCTCTCCAACTCTTATTTTTTAGTTCCCTTGCTTTTCTTCTTAGAGGTTGAGAGTGAGAGAGAGAGAGAGGGCTTGGGAGATGCTTGAGATACTAGGACAACACTATAAGGATTTCGTACCAAAGGACTTGATTAAGGTATGGGATTTCGTATTTCGTGCTGTGGTAAGGATTCGTTAATTAGTATCACTTTACTAGTTGTTATACAACTTTGGAGAACCGTTCAACTTGCTTTGTATTTGCTTTCATTACTATTTGAACTGAAATTCGTAAATTACATATGATCATTAGAATGAACAACCTTTTGTTGAAAAAGGGAGTCTTTACGACTTTTGTAGTCACTTTGGTGACTTTGTAGTTACTTGGTAACTTTTGTAGCCACCTTAGTGGCTTTTGTAGTCACTTTAAGTGACTTTCAGATAGCTCTCATGACGACGGCTATTACGCTACCGGTATGTATTTCGTACCTTCAGGCTTTAGGTTCGATTTGCCCCATGCCACTAATGATCATTTCGTATATTTGATTCGCATGTTTGACGAAATGTCAATTGCTATTGTTTGTTCGTCAATGTTATGGATTTGTTTCGAAATACGAATTAACGTATTTGCTTCTGCTTGATTTCTCCTTACTGGGCTATTTGAGCTCACCCCTATTTGATGTTTTGTCCCTTGCCACATGTGGTAAGCATGATTAGGAGCTTGACATGTTCGGGGAATTATAGTTTCTATTTTGTTAGCATGTCAAAAACAATGTATTTCTTTTTGAGAACTTTACCCAAATGTGGGTAATTTGATTTGGCATTAGACTTTTGTAATAGAATTTGAGGATGAATCATTCTTTTGTGATTAATGGTTGTATAAGGAAAAGTTGCTTTGTGCCTCTACCTTTTGGAGATACTTTGCCGATAATGGATTAGATGCTCTGTTCATACCTTTGTGTAACTGAGTATTTATTAGAATGCATATGATTAGGACTTGAAGTGCGTTGGTAACGGCTCCCAAGAGATTCTGTAGACTCTTAGGACCAGTTAAGATATGTTAGTTTAAAGCTTCCGCGCTTGTTAGGATTAGTATTTGATTAAGTGTGTAAGCATTAGACTTAATTATGTTTATGGTGCTAATCAGGTTGAGTAACTCGGTGGAATTCGTGGTGGCCGAGGTGGAAGAGGATGAAGAACTCAATGCTACACATGTTGCGGTTAAAGGTGCGATCTTGAAACAGTTCACTAGTTTGCGGCCACATAAGTTCGATAAGGCTGCGGATCCTGTGGCTGCAGAGACATGGGTTAATGAATTGGATAAGGTATTCGAGGTGATATGGTGCTCAGGCAAACAAAAGGTGAAGTTAGCAATTTTTCAGTTGACAGGCGAGGCTGACAAATGGTGGAAGATGACCTCAAGGATAATGACGGTATAAGAGAAATGAGATCTCACATGACAAGCATTTCAAGACTGCTTCTTCACAAAGTATTTTCCACCAAATATGAAGGAGGCTATGGAAAGTGAATTTATGAGGATCGCACAGCATCCATGTAACACTCCGAAATTTTTGGAGTATTAATCGATCAATCTATCGAATCCTCAATTGTCCAAGTTTATTCATTTCCACTACAAATGCCCAACAACATTCATACCAGAGCACTAAAATCCATCAACTTGTCTTAACAAACCATGCCTATCACAAAAACAATTATAAAGTACTTAATCTATTAAATTACATAATGGTTCCCTAACAAGGCTCAAATAAACAAATAATGAAAATATAAACGATTCTGAAATTCAGGCTCAATCGTCCCGAAATCTTACCGACGGTTATTTCCTACAGAAAGGAACAAAAAAGAGAGTGAGCTTTTGAGAGCTCAGTAAAGTCGCTCAAAATTCAATAAGGAGTACAAACGATTTTGGAAAATTTTTATATCAGTGACAAAATGGAGAAAAGTATTCTCAATTCAAAATTCAATAGATACACTTTCAATTACATTGAAGCAATGCAGATGCTATTGAACATGAGTATGATGCAAAGCCACAAATGCAGTGTAGGGTAACACTTAGCAAAACCACACAAGCAGTGCTCACTAACAATGAGATTGCATATGCATATGAACACTAGCTAGACCCTTAGGGTACTAGCATCTCCTAACAATAACAGACCATCCTTATATCACCCCAGATACAGACCATTCTTATAACTCCTCAATATACTAACTCATGTCAATATTTAGAGTGCAATAATTGATAAAACAATGATAAATTTCGATGCATAATGAGAAATAAATACATAGCATCGAAAAGGAATTTCAATAAACATATAAGGCTCAAAGCAGGGTATTAATAGCAATCGATGCAATTTCATCACAAAAATAAGTGAGTCAAATGAAAACGTCAATAACAATCTAGAAAGAATATTATGATATCAACAGATGAAATAAGGTTTCGGAAGAAATCCCTTACCTCGGTCCGAAGCTATGTTAAGCTAATCACCCTCAAACACAAATCCTTCGAAATAACCTAAATAGGGCAAATCATTTATCAGGATGCGATCTACGTAATGATGTTATAAACTCGGTATTAACTTCCTAAACAGGTCTCATCCCTGCTTTCAAAATAAGCTAACTATAAATAGTTCATTTATTTATGACTACTAGAGATTTCTTAGAAGTAGATAACATATATTTGTATATGCACTGGATAGATCGAAAGGTTACTTACATAATGCTACCCACTTCCTCAATACTAGCATCCGGTGCTCTGGTTGCCTGCTACATCTGACCAAAGAATTACCCAATCCATCTCAAGCTCCTCACGATTGAGCCAATAGTATACGCGCCTATCTCCACTTCTTCCAAACTCACTTAGAGTAAATCCTAAAATCCTCAATTTATTTCTTCTTCTCTCCATATGTGTCCGACTCACTTGGCTTTTCTAACGCTCTGACTCACACTCTTGAACTCTAGAAGACAACGACCGACACATCCCTTCGTCTCAACAACCCGTACCAATAAACATTCCCTTTCTTTCTCTCTATCAGTTTCTTTTACAAAGACGCACACAACCAACAACAGCACACATTCGCACCCAAACCTCACATGATATTCCTTGTCAAAACTGAAGAAACACATGCATAATGCACATCTATACAACCATACTACAACATGCACACGATACCACTAAATTCAGCACCCGGTACAAAAAATTACCCAAAACACCCCATGACATAAAATTACCAAAATACCCCCTATCTACCAACGCACCACAAAGTTTCAAAATACCCCAAAACAGTTCTATAAAAAGCATTAAGCTGAAATCAGGCCAAAAAGTCCTTTGAAAAACATTCTTTATTCCAAAAACTCCCTTTAGTTCCTAATGGCGCACAAGGCGACCAAAGTCAGCACACATGATAAACGATGCTGAAAAGCCTTAACTTTAGACACTCAAACATCTTGCTAGTAAAAGGTCACAATAATTTTTCAAGGAGAAATAATCTAGTTTGCTCCTTTAAATAAATAAAAAACACCATTTGCAAATAAAATAATTTCATGCTCTTCGAGGACACGGAAAATTCCGATAAAATTACACATTATAGATCTTGAAAGAATAAAAGGTTTAATGGTTTGCACTTAACCAAAATCACAGCAAAAATGACTTTTGAAAAAATCAAGATCTAGACTCTAGGAATTAAAAGGGTTTATAGCGACACTATTCATTTCCTTCTTCCTCAAGACCTTTGAAACATACACATTATACACCCGCTTTCTCCACTTCCAGTTAACCAAGTATACTCACATACACACAACCCCCCCCCCCCCCCCCCCCCTTCTGCACACACTAAATACACAAAAATGCATATAAACACACAGAGTCATTTGAACACACAGAAAACATACACCCATTTGTGCACAGCCTCACACACAAGCACCCACCATTCATTCGTCCTAAACATGCACTAGAGCACATACTGCTCTACACACCCCTTCACCTTGCAAAACACACGCACACTTACACGCCAAGACACAACAGCATTCATGCAGCTGCAACCCCTCCCAATCCAATATCCGCACACATACACCACCAAATTTCACATAGCCATCCACCTACAAACACCTGCACGTACCCACCCACATATCCATATACACAATCGCACTCCTCACCCAATATGCACCCACACCACAGTGCCTCACGTCCACACCTATCACACATAATTGTCTGACAACAACCATACCTACACATCTAACAACCACACAGATGTCGTGCACCCACAGTTATGCACACGAACTACCATCCACCGCCAATGGTATCGCTAAATGGCTACCACTGCATAGCCACCAAAATCACAACACCACCATAAAACCCCGCTTCACAGTCAATAACACAAAACCATTTCTACGCCATAGCATGAGTCCAAGCGCCGAGGACAATCGAACGACTGTTGTGGTTGGTTACACCACGTCTCTACCGCTCACCATTCAAATCGGTGACTGTCTCCGGTAATAGTAGCCGCATTCAGACAGTGGGTGGGGACCCACGTTGGTCCAGCTTTGGCCCTCGCCGATGGTAGCAGAATTCAAGCAGGGTGGAGGGGCTAAAAATCGGGGATGAGAATGGGCCGTTTTCCGGTTGACCGTACGGCTGTCAAATTTGGAGTCGATGTGGTTGCGACGCCATGACAGTAGCAGCACAGAGGCGATCCACGGCTGGTTGTGGCCGTTAGGCGACGGTCGTTAACCAGTGGCGTCCCTTGCACTGGTGTTTGACTGGTGACATCTTTCGGTCGGGATTTTGGTTGGCCGGTGATTGGAAGTATGGCCGGCAGTGGGGATCGCACGGCAGCTTGAAGGTGGTGGTGGGCAGTGCCTCTAATGGAGGTGCGACGGTGTTGGGTATGGAGTTAAGCGAAGCGGCGATGAAGGCCGCACTATGGGGTCCGAAGCCGGCGACTGTGGTGTAGCCGGAAATTGGGGAGGTTGATTGGAGACGGCGTCAGTGTTGGAGGAATTAGGGCCGGCGCGCCTCTCTCTTTGTTGTCTCCTGATTTCTCTCTCCCTTTTTAATATTTCATCTTTTTTATATATATATTTCTATACCTATGTCTATGTTAACATAAAAATCAGAATGTAGTTATAAATTTCAAAGCCACTCCTTAAACTATCATTTATTTATTTTTTCTATTGCACTCATTTTTTATCTGTAACTAATAGTTATTATCAACCATTACCAATAATATTACTCACGCACCTCATCGCTAAATACTCCAAAGAATAATCTGCTGCTAAAAATAAATAAATATATTGCTATGATTTGCCATATAACTAGCTTCATCATCGTAAGTTATAATCATAAAAATATCCGCTAAAGGTCCTAAATGGTACCGTTCATAATAATTGTCGCTAAAGATCTTAAAATAATCACTTAGAAAAACTACTACTAAGATAGAGAGCTAATTTATGAGAACAAACCTAACCCTATGTTCGGGGTGTTACAATCCAAATGAGACGATCACGAAGTATGAGGAGCGATTTGCACGACTTTCAAGATTTGCCTTGCATGTTGTTCAAGACGAGAGTCATCGTGCTCGTAAGTTTCGAGAAGGGACTGCGCTTTGAGATAAGGCGACAGATGTCCATTCTGGATAACCCTACCTATGCACAAGTGGTTGATGGGGCACAACGTCTGGAGCGCATTCATGATGGACAACTTCTCATCTGGGAAGACAAGAGGAAGAAGAGGGATCGTAATGAAGAGAACTCTGGAGGTGGAAGGAAACCAGCATCAGATGCCAAGAGAAGATCGTTAGGTGGATTAGGGCAAAGGCAGCAGACTCAAGGCAGTACCAGAAATTGCACTAATTGTGAAAAATATCATGGTAACTCGCCCTGCTATAAGGAGACGGGAGCGTGTTATAATTGTGAAGCAATGGGATACATAGCCAAAAACTGCACCAAGTCACCTCGTGATTCAAATCGGAATAAGAAAGAAGATGTTAAACCAAAAGCACAGGAGGGGCATGCCAAAGTCTTTGCCATGATGACTTGGGAGGTGAGAGCGTCAAGTGATGTTGTAACAGGTACCTTTAAAGTCTGTGATAGGAAGACTTTTGTGTTACTAGATCCCAGTGCCACACAATCATTTGTTTCGGCATCTTTTTGTGAGTATTTGATTGTTAAGCCTAGAAGCTTGGAAACCGAACTCTATGTTGATACCCCTATTGAGAATCATGTAGTTGTCTCCGGAGTATATAATTCGTGCTCCATCATCCTCGATGATAGAGCATTGGCGGTGGACTTAATTCCGTTAGATATGAAGGATTTTGATGTGATTTTGGATATGGATTGGTTGTCTTACAATCATGCCAAAATAGACTGCTTTAGCAAAGAATTTCTATTTTTGATTTTGAATCAGCCTGAATTTAAGATTCAAGGGGCTAGGGTTAGTACCCTGCCTAATTTCATTTCGTCTCTATGCGCCAAACGTCTTCTTAGGAAGGGTTGAAGAGGTTATTTAGCTCGAATTCATGACACTCGCATAACTAGAGTTAGGCTTGAGGATGTCCCTATGGTTCATAAATTTTTGAATGTGTTTCTAGAAGACTTGTCGGGTCTTCTGCCAAATAGGGAGATTGAATTTACTATTGACTTGATTCCCGGTGCAACACCTATCGCCAAAGTGCCCTACAAGTTGGCTCTTACTGAACTTAAGGAACTAAAGGAGGAATTACAAGAACTCTTAGACAAAGGTATGATTTGTCCTAGTGTGTCTCATGGAGTGCGCCTGTTTGTTAAAAAGAAGGATGGGAGCATGTGTTTATGTATCGATTATAGAGAGCTATATCGCCTGACGGTTCGAAATAAATATCCACTACCTAGAATCGAAGACCTATTTGATCAATTTCAAGGTGCACGACACTTCTCGAAAATAGATCTTCAATCGAGTTACCATCAGCTTAAGGTGAAGAAGAAGGATTTACCAAAGATTGTTCTTAGGACACGGTATGGCCATTACGAATTTTTAATCATGCCTTTTGGTTTGATGAATGCTCCGGCGGCATTTATGGACCTTATGAACATGGTGTATAAGAAGTACCTGGATCAGTTTGTGATTGTCTTTATAGACGACATCTTAGTTTATTCCAAGACTGAGGAGGAGCATGAAAAACATTTGACTATAGTTTTGCAGGTTTTGAGGAAGCATAAACTTTATGCTAAGTTCAATAAATGTGAGTTTTGGTTGGAACATGTTTCTTTCTTGGGTCACGTGGTGACTAAGGATGGGATATCCGTGGATCCTGCTAAGATTGAAACAATTGTAAATTGGGAGAGACCGACCTCTGTGACAGAGATTAGAAGCTTCTTGGGATTGGCAGGTTATTATAGGAAGTTTGTTGACGGTTTTCTCGCATTTATATTCCTTTGACCCAGTTGACAAGAAAATATGCTAAATTTTTGTGGACAGATGAATGTGAAAAGAGCTTTCAAGATTTGAAGAAGCGTTTGATTTCGGCACCAGTCTTAGCACTGCCATCTGAATCAAGAGGGTTTGTTATCCATAGCGATGCATCACTACAAGGACTCGGTTGTGTGCTTATGCAACGGGGTAAGGTAATTGCTTATGCCTCCTGACAACTTAAACAACATGAGAAATATCCTACCCATGACTTAGAACTAGCCGCTGTGATTTTTGCATTGAGGATTTGGCGTCATTATTTATACGGTGACCCGTGTGAAATCTATACGGACCATAAGAGTTTAAAATACATATTCACACAAAAAGAGTTGAACATGAGACAGAGACGGTGGTTAGAATTGTTGAAGGACAATGATTGCACCATTTTGTACCACCCAGGTAAGGCTAATATCGTAGCAGATGCGCTAAGTAGGAAGAGTACGGGAAGACTTTCTGCTATGCTCATCACACGACCTCAATTGTTGGAAGAATTGGAGAAGTTAGGAGTCGAGGTAAGATTTCCTCATTCTGGTAGGCATGTAGCACATTTGGAAGTTCAACCATCATTGATATAAAGAGTCAAGGTGGCTCAAGCGTCAGATCCTGAATTAGTAACGATTAGTGACAGAGTTAAAGAAGGTGTGGTTGCACATATTGTAGATTGGATAACGAGGTTATTCTTCATATGGGTTCTAGACTGTGCGTTCCTTCGGATCCTGCGCACTTGACTTTTCGAATCAAACTAGTTCAAACTATTATCATGTCCATCACGAAGATACATATTATTTTAAAAGAACCCAAAATCTGATGCCACGCTCAGACGTATGGCGTATCCACTAACGTTTCAAGTCTTTAAGTTATCACATCATTTGTATCTCGCAATCACATCCCTTACCGCTTATTGGTACTAGTTCCTAGAGCTACTCAAAGACATGAGAATATCAAAATTTCACCTTTGACCACCCTATGTGGTTAACGCTTAAGAAATTTGAATCTTAAAGGCAAGTACCATGGGGTCTAGTACTACGTGCTCGACTTAAATCTCAATCTTATGCTGAAACATCAAATAAATTTCAAAACCTAATCCACCTTCTCTACGTCTAATCTCAATCACCGAACATCTAAGGCCTAAGAGTCTACAGAATCTCATACCTAGGCTCTGATACCAACTGTAATACCCCAATTTTTCGGAGCATTAATTTCAATAAACAAAGGCAAAAAATCTCAAAATATCAAAAAGTCTTACAAATCGGTTATTCAGAGCATCTAAGAATAAGTTTCCAAGAAACATCAATAAATGCCACACCGGCTTCAAACAGTTACTTTGACCTCAATTATTCCTGCACGAGCTTCAAAATTAAATTCAAAGCAAAATACAACAAAGGCTACTTAGAGGCCTCTTACAATCTATTCGAGAATAAATATAAAAGGATAATCGTTCCCAAAAATTTTTGAACTTAGCCATGCCTTATAATCCTTTCCACAACTCCGAACACTGACTGATAAACTGAAAGTAGGGGTTGAGCACAAAGTCCAGTAAAGAAAATTACCCAAACCCACCCAATGAGTAAAGCATGCTATATCGATAACAGTACCTGGAGTTGATAAAGTATGATACCAAGGTGCATGGGGAATACCAAAACCAATGCACTAACATATAATTCAAAATCAGATTAGCAATAATTAATATCAAATAGCTTGTACCAGCGGACAATACAATCTCCAGGTAAGGAATTTCCATATATAACTAAATTTGCAGTGGTTGAAAAGGTCTCGATGTGTTCAAAACAATAAAAATTAAGTTGGAAACATTTTCCCAACTTTTGATAACAGTATCTTTGTAACATCCCCAAAAAAAAACTGAAGCTGGAATTATGGTGAAAATCCCAACTAATCCTCCATCGGACCTTTAGCGACAAATTGGTAAACATTAAACATTTTGATTCTTAGAATTTTAGAAACCTTAAGTTATATTAAAGGATAGTAGTTATAAGAGATACTGATTAACGTCTTTAGTAATAATTTAGATATTGAATTTTTATCGATAACTTTTAGCGACAAATTTAAACTTTCTTAATGCTAGTAAAATTTTTAGCGACAATATATTTTATTATTTAACGTCGATGTGTATTCTAGTGACGAATTAATTTTTAGCAATGAAATACTTTTTAGTGACAATTAAAATACTTTTAGCATTGAAGTACTAAGTACGACTTCTAGTGACAATTAGTGTAATGGTATTTTAAGAGTTGTTAGCGATGAATTTCTTATAGTAGCATTTTTTTTAAGAAATTTTTAGCGACTTAACGTTGACGTGTATTCTACTGATAAATAAATATCTCAGCATCGTAATATTACTAGCGACGATTTGTGAAAGGAGATAGCGTAACAACCCATTAATGAATTTTCGTAGTATATAAATTATCATGAATGTTTATCTTGGACCATGTCACATAAATAAAAGTTTTCGTTAATAATTTGAGCGACTAATTGAAAATATAGGGGGACTTTTGGTTACTTTCCAATCTAGGGTTATTGTATATATGTATTATAATATGAGGGCAGCCGCACAGCTCCTCCATATATTTCTCATCTGGTACGTGACCTTGAGAGAGAGAGAGAGAGAGAGAGAGGGCTGCACAAAGAGAGACATTCAGAGAGAGAAGAAGGGACGAGATCGGAGGGATCTTTCTGGCGACTTTTCCGGTAAGATCTTTATCTTATTCCTACTGTCATTTATAGTTTACAGATTTAGTAATGGGTTGATGGGTGCTTTTAAATGGGTTTTTATGAGACAGCAGTCCCTGTGAGCGCCATGTTGTGTGGGCTGGTTTGAGTGGAACCAATTACGTGGGTTTGATGTGTAGTGTTGCCAAGAGAGAGAGCAGGCTGCGGGCTGTAGAGAGAGTGAGGGTAAGCGTGTAGTTGTGCTCTGTGCCGTGTGCATGATCGTGTTTGTGTGCAAATGGATAGCTGCTAATGGAGCGTATAGGGAAATGAAAGAATCAGGGACATGGGCATGGCTGCCATAGCCATACTTATACGTGGGTTCAGATGTGGGTTAGTGATGTTAAAAGAGGAGTGGAATCTGTGTTTTTTTTTTTTTTTTGGATTTCATTCAACGTGAGTTACATATATGTGTGTGGGTATAAGATTAATAGAAGTGGCTGAATTAAATTCATGGGTTTGAAATGAGAGGAAGGAGAAAAGAGGGATAGAGAGAACCCACTGCCAAACGGCAGTGGGCTTGGTGGCCATGAGTTATGGTGCTGCTGTGAGGCTGTGGTTCAATGGCCACCATGGCTGTATGTTTGTGGTTGTGAAATGAGGATATTGCCATGGGTTTTGTGTGTATTTAAGATGCATGAAATACGGGTATTATGCGTATAAGGGTGGCTGCCGTGATGTTGTGTAGGGAGGGAACCCACTGTCGGGTTTGTACATGTGTTTGAGTGGATCTATGTATTATGTGTTGGTGGGTGCAAGGAAGAATGAAAACCATATATGTGAGCGTGATGGGTTTTCTGAATGTAAGGATGTGTGAGTGAATAGTGTTTGAAAAGGAGCAAGACCTACTGCCTCATGGCAGTGGGCATGGGAGAAGGATATGTAATATCGGGTGTGCATGTGTGAGGTTGTGTGTGCTTGCGTGGTGTGCTGCATGGTGCCTATATGATATGGTGGTGTTGGGTTTTGCAGTTGTAAGGGAGTGTAGGTAAATGGGAAATTGAGAGTTTATGGGTACATTTATGCGGGAATGGAGGGCCTAACATGAGTGTGTGTAAGGAAAGAAAAATAAAGGAAGTGGTGCTGCCATGAGTGCACTGCGTGAGAGTGTTTATGGGTGTGGTATGCTTGAAAGGGGAGAAGGGAAGGGGCTGCCTTAAGAGTGAAGCGGTGTGTGTGTGTGTGTGTGTAAAATGGGTCTTGAAAGGAGAAGAAAAAGCTATGTAATTGTGTATGTAATTGTAATGTGTAGTGTGTTAGCAGTGAGGGAGAGAATGCATGGTGTACTCTATTTTTTTTTATTTTTTTTGCCAGCAAACAGGGAAGTGTAAGAGGAGGAAGAAGATGGTTGACAGTGTAATGGGTTTATGCAAAGGGGTGGTACACTGTGCTTGCATAGTTGTACCACGTGACTGTTAGATATCTTACAATTGTTCAAAAATGATAAAACTTTACAGAAATGTTCTTCGGGCAAAATTATAATTACTGTTAAAATTTCATATTTTTTTGACATTGTTTGATATTTTTAATATGTTCTGAGAATTTTGTTTTTCCTAAAATCCATTTGGGGCCACTAAGATTCTTATTAAATTCTGAGAGAATTTCTGTAATATTTTCATGGTATATGGAAGCTTCAGTTTCAGTTTCAGTTTCGTAATTTTTAGAGTTGATTTAATACTAAATTTGTATCGCATTTGGTTTAGCAATATAGATAATTTTAAAATGATTTTGGTGCTTTTTAAATCCTAATTTTAATTTCAATATTTTTCTTATATATTACAAAGTTTTCATAAAAATTATGGGACTTTTTTTGAGCTAGAAGTATTAATTGCTATTTTGGGCCTTTTCTGGTAATTGAGAAAATTATTTTAATTCAAAAATATTCAAAACTTCTGAAAATTTATATTGTAACTTGTTATGCTGTTTTAACTTATAAAATTATTTTATAAGAATTTATTGTAAATTTTAACGTGTCTTAATGTGTTATAGAGTGTGTAGGGTTGTCGGTTAAGTTTAGCCGTTCGAGGGGTCTGATTCGTTTTTGTTTTTTATTAAGAGTGTCGGAGTGAGAAACAATTAAGAATTAGTATTAGATTAATTGTTTGTGAGGCTAGGTTGTGTTCTAATAAATGACTCTGCCAACCTAGGTTAATCTCGAGGAATTTGGTCAAGAGCATTTTTAGCTTCAACGCTTGGATTGAGGTAAGGGATTTCTTCTGAAACCCTATTTCATCTATTTGATATCGTAAGCCTTCTTTCTAAATTGTTATTGAAGCTTTCATTGGACTCAGTTTATAATTGTTATGAAATTGCATTGATTGCCCTTAATACCCTGTTTTGAGCCTTACACGTTTATTGTAAATCCTTATCGATGCTCGAAATTTATTACTCATTGTGCATCGATTTATTCATTGTATTATCGACTATTGCATTCTGCATATTGACATGAGTTAATGTATTGAGGAGTTATAAGGATGATCTGTATCGGGGGTGATATAAGGATCGTCTGTTATTGTCGGGTGATGCTAGTACCTTAAGGGTCTAGCTAGTGTTCATATGCATATCTAACAACAGTGTTATTGAGCATCGCCTTTGTGACTTTGCTAAGTGATTTCCCTCCACTGCCTGTGTGGCTTTGCATTATACTCATGTTCAATAACATCTGCATCAGTGTGATTGAAATTATTTCTGTCTCTATATCTGTTTTAGGGATTGAGTTGAATCTCTTCCCTTTTCTTTTTGAAGTGAATCTGATGATCATTTGTATTCTTTTTCCTGGATTTTTGAGCGACCTTACTGAGCTCTAGAAAGCTCACTCCCCTTTTTCTATTCCTTTCTGCAGGAAATAATCATCAGTAAGATTCCGATACAACGAACTTGATTATGGATTAGATTAGCATTTTTATAAATTTCTATTTAAGCCCCTGCGAGGGAACCGATGAGTCACTCAATAGATTAAGAAATTTACATTGTTTTGTGATGAGACCTGTTTGCTGAGACATTTGAATTGTTTGTAGAGCTCTGACATGGATGTTGTTGAGTTTCTTTGGTGGTAGTAAATGGATTAAATAATTTAGGTTTTGATTGATTGAGTGTTAATGTTCCGGAAAATTCCGGGATGTTACAATCTTGTATTTCAAAAAGACTCTACTGAATTATATAATACTTCAGATAATTCGAACACATCTTTAAATAGATCAGATAACAAAATCCAAATATTGAATCGGTAGAAAGAAGAAGACAATGGGAGCCATTCAGAAATGTGTCACATGTTCCATCACTGACACAAGAGACAATGTTCATAAATTAAGATCATGATATCTAACTCATCGCGCTGAGCTAGCCCTAGCTCCAATAAGTCAAAAATAGATAACTTACGTATACCACGACATGACTCACCAAAATATAGAAACATATATCCAATAAGTCTAATAAGCACGAAGAAATTGAAGTCAACGAATGCATTCTCGTTCACATGATTCTATAGAGAGTAGTTTAACTCCAAGGCAACTTCACCAAGGAGATGTACAGATTCCAAGAAAACTCAAATGTAAAAGTTAAGAGGACATGACATAGTTTTTTTATAATGTCTAAGACCATCAAAGACTGACAAGAAATGAATATCAGAGAGCAAATGGTTGATTTGCAGAAACATAAGCATAAAAATGTTCAGGTCTATTACTCAATACCGATCACTTGGAATTTTGAAAAACCCAAAACTACAAACTTCTAGTATACTGTTTGAGATTTTCAAAAAGTATAAGAACACTGAAATTGAACAAGGAACAAAAAGGTTACAAATTCTTGAAGTTACTGCAAAGATTCATAACAAAAAGGTTATGAATTAAAGTCAATGATCAAAATACAAAGAACTATTCATGGTAACGATCAAGATTGTAATTATGATTCTAGAGAATCAATGGATCCATTTAAACATTAAATCAATTAATGAACGAATCGATAATCAGAATTTAGATGGGGTAAATGCTTGAGAAAACTCTTAGCTCAATTTTGCAAATCAACTTCAAGTCTTGATATCCTCGAACTAATTATATCAAAAAGCCTAATATAATACCCAAAATTTTCATTAGACTCTATAAATCACAATAGCTTATATGGTTCTTATCACAAACCTCAATTCCACTATCAAAATAATTTCTTAGTTCAATGTAATGACCAAAATCTCGAGAGTGTTCGTTCTAGAGATTCTTTTGAGGCTTTTCTGAAGTTTGTGGTGCTCCTAGAAATTATATTGTCAATAAGTCATCACCTAAAAAGAATGTAATTGCACTCCTAAAACAATAAGAATTGCAAAATATCCATTACGTCCCAAAATTCTCTAACTTTATAAATGAGTCAAACTAAAGCCCAAATTAAATTGGGTCATCTAATCCCAAAATTATAACCACTTTCGGGAAGAAAAATCTAAATTGATTATTAGGTCCGCTATTTAATTCAAAGTCACAATACATTCTAATTCGTACTTACACAAGTATCCTGATAAAATAAAATAAAATAAAATAAAATATGGGGTGTTACATAAGCCCATTGGGCGGTATCCACGGAGGGACAACCCAAGCCTGTACAGCTCGCAAAGACGTTGGTAGGAAAAACTGCAACATTAGTGAACATATTGGTGAGGAATAAAAAGCTTGATGAAATGTGAAAGGGTGTAATCTGTAATATAATGGATAAGGTTAGGCGGGGATTGGAAATAAATGGTCAAGATTGAAGCTTGACACCCGATTAAAAAGAAAATTTTAGCGTTTTAGACTTTCATTCACATTTTCAAGACTTAGAGAAAAGGGAGGAATAAGAGAAAAAAAAAGAAGAAAAGAAGAGGCAAGAAGAAGAAAGAAGAGGAGAGAAGTGAAGTGAAGTGAAGTGAAGTGAAGGGGTTATGGAAAGATTGAGAGGGTAACTTAAACCACAAAGAGCGGGGAGAGGAAGGGGGATGACACAATTTGGTGGGAATAGAGAGGGGAGTCGTGGAGCCTTCAGTTAAGCTTGACACTGAAGCTGAGGTCGAGCACTACAAGAAAAACTATTTTTTACAACGGACTTTTAGCGACGGAGTATAATTCGTCGCTAAAAGACCTTTCAGCGACGGAAAACAATGTCTGTAAAAGTCCGTCCGCAAAAAACATTTACCAACTGAATATACCGTCGATAATAGTTTTTGCCAACGGACTTTTACCAACAGAATATTAGTGACGGTGTAACCGTCGCTAGAATTTTTTTATAAAATATCTAATAATTTAGCGACGGAAAAACACCGTCGCTAAAATATCTGTCGGTGAAAGTTTTTAAAATAGGACTTTCTGTGACGGTATTTGTCCATCGCTAAAAGTCCTTACATATAACAGCTTCGTCTTTCTCTCTCCCTCCCCGTTTCTCTCTGTCTCTCACTCTCACCTACTCACCGGCGATTTTTTTACTGGCGGTCTCCCTCTCTGGCCACCCACCTCCGGCAACATCACCCCTCCCCCCCCCCACGTCGTGCCCGTCCATATCCACGTGCCACCAACTCAGCGCCACCAATTCCCTTCACTGCCCGCCGCCAAGGCCGTCCATTTCCGCCGCGCCACCAACGCCGCGGTCGCCACACCACCTCTCTGTATGTCTATTTGCCCTAATTTGCTTTAATGCATGTTTAAGCGCCATTTGCCCTAATTTTTAGATGCTCTGATTTATGTCCTAATTTGCCCTAATTTGTTTCTGGAATGTCGATATGTTTCTTATAATTTCAATTATTTTTAATTGCTGATGGAATTGATGAAATTGATTTTGTAACTGATTGATTAGTTTGTTTAATTGCTGATGGAATTGATGCCTACATTTGTATATTACAAAATATGGAGAATTGAGACTTTAGTTATGATATGGAGCATTTGAGAATTAAGAATGTTGAAGGAGGAGGGACTCAATTGGATTGAGTGTGTTATTTTTATTAATTTTTATTACACTGAACATCTGAGAATTGAGATTGTTGACGGAGGATGGGACCCAATTAGATTGTTGCCCGGAGGTGTCGGACACGTGTCCGGAGGTGTCCGACACGTGTCTAGATGTGTCGATGAGGTGTCGAGGTGTTGGTAGGTCACGGACACCGCGTCCGATCTACACCGACACCGAAAAATGTCACATTTTGGCTTTATACTTGTGGATACCTCTTGAATCGAACCCTAAATTAAACTAATTGAACCCTAAATTGAATGTCGTAATCCAATCGAACCCATATTAAACTAATTGAACCCTAAATTGAATGTCCTAATCCAATCGAACCCTAAATTGAACTAATTGAACCCCCTAATTGATATGCGAAATTGAATGCCCCAATTCAACCGAACCCCAAATTGAACTAATAGAATCCTAAATTGAAGTAATTGAACCCTAAATTGAATGCCTTAATCGAATTGAACCCTAAATTAAACTAATTGAATCCCTAATCGAACCCTAAATTGAATGCCCTAATCCAACCAAATCCTAAATTGAACTTATTGAACTCCCTAATTAAATGCCCCAATTCAATCGACCACTAAATTGAACTAATAGAACTCCTAATTGAACCCTAAATTGAAGTAATTGAATCCTAATTAAACCCTAAATTGAATGCCTTAATCTAATTGAACCCTAAATTAAACTAATTGAACCCCTAATTGAACCTTAAATTGAATGCCCTAATCCAGCCGAACCCTAAATTGAACTTATTGAACCCCCTAATTGAATGACCCAATTCAACCGACCACTAAGTTGAACTATAATTGAACCCTTAATTGATGTAATCGAATCCTAATTAAACTACTTGAACCCCTAATTGAACCGAACCCTAAATTAAACTATCTGAACCCCTAATTGAACCCTAAATTGAATGCCCTAATCCAATCGACAAATGATTTTAGGTTATTAATTGATGATTTTAGGTTATTAACTGTGCATTTGAAGTAAATGAGATTATTAATTGATGATTTTAGGTTGTTAATTGATGATTTTAGATTATTAATTGTGCATTGAGCATTTGAGATATTAAGATTGTTGACAGAGGATGGGACCCAATTGGATTGAATGTGTGATTTTTATTGCATTGAACATTTGAGAATTGAGAATTGAGATTGTTGACGGAGGATGGGACCCAATTGAATTGAATGTGTGATTTTTATTAATTTTTATTGCATTGGGCATTTGATAATTGAGAATTGAGATTGTTGACGGAGGATGGGACCCAATTGGATTGAGATCCCCATTAGGTAGCACAGACACGGACACCGCGTCCGATCGACGCTGACACTGAAACAACATATTTTAGCTTTATACTTGTGGACACCTCTTCAATGGGTGTCCGGCACCGTGTCCAACTGTCTGGCAATTAAAAAATAAATCAATGTCTTTGAACACCCTATATGAGGTGTCGAACACGTGTCCGAAGATGTTCGACACATGTCCGGATGTGTCGATGAGGTGTCGGTAGGTCACGGACACCCCGTCCGATCGACACCGACACTGAAAAATGTTACATTTTTGCTTTATATGTGTGGACACCTCTTGAAGGGGTGACAGACAAGTTGTTCGGCATTTAAAAAATAAATCAATGACTTTGGACGTGTCCGGAGGTGTCGGTACGTGTTGGTAGGTGTCGGACACGTGTCCGGAGGTGTCTGACACGTTTCCGGAGGTGTCTGACACGTTTCCGGAGGTGTTTGACACGTTTCCGGATGTGTCGATGAGGTGTCGAGGTGTCGGTAGGTCACAGACACGGCGTCCAATCGACATCGACACCAAAATGTCACAATTTGGCTTTATACTTGTGGACACCTCTTCAAGAGGTGTCCGGCACCTCTTCAGGGGGTGATGGACACGACGTCCGGCAGTTAAAAAATAAATCAATGTCTTCAGACGTGTCTGGAGATGTCGGACACCATACCGACACCCTATATGAGGTATTGGGAATTGAGATTGTTGACTGTGCATTGAGAATTTGAGAATTGAGATTGTTAACGGAGGATGTGGCCCAATTGGATTGAGATATCTGTGAATTAGTTGAATGGTTGGTTGTTGAATTTAGGTTAACGCGACATTTTTAGCACCCCTTAGAATCTCATCGTGGCTCCAGCACTGGCTATAATTACCCCTAATTAGTCCCGATTAACCCTAATGAACCCAATTAACCCTAGTTAGCTCTAACAAGCCTAATTAGTTTTAATTTACCCTAAGAACCCAATGAAAATTAAATCAGGTGTAATTACTCCAAATTGATCCTAATTAACACCAATCAATCCAAATTAAACCCTAATTAACCCTAATAAGCCCTGTTGACTCGCCTGAGTAGCAGGCACTGGGGCAGCAGGCCTTCTTTGCTTACATCAACAAAACTTACCGCCGATGGCTCCACGACGCAAGGGATCGGGCAAAGAAGATGCTGCCCGAGGGTGCCCCAATGACGGAGATGACGAGATATCCCCCACATTGGATATCTCCGACTGTATGGACGGCGATGATAGATCGGTGGGCTGCGGATCCAGGTTGGGATGCCAAGAGTAAGTGCGGGGCTGAGAACAGACAGAACAAAGATTCGACGCACACGGGGGGGTCGGTGCCACACGACATCGTCCGACACAAGAATGCGGTCGAGCACCCAGATCTGGAGGACGATGAGGTCGTAGCTCTGACGTATAATCAGACGCACGTGCAGAAGAAAGACAAGGACGAGGCGCACCGAGCGGGCGACTATATATCAGATATTGCCCGGCGATCGATGTGAGTCAATTTGTTTAAGTTGTTAATTTTTTATCTTTCTATCCTCAATTTCTGTTGCGTTAATTAATGCCCTAACATATCTTTATATCACTGTTTTTTGCAGGCCTCGTATGAACAGCTTAGGGGGTCCGAGGAGCAGTCCGGATAGCCATCAGCGTCCACCAGTACAGGTGCGAGTACTGGGGCGTTAAAGTGATGGCTGGATACGCCGAAGATCGTCAATCGGCCGAAAGGCCACATACGCTGCCTGCCTAGTCGGAATGCTCCTACCGTGATAGGAGTGTCCTCACCCCCCACTGCCCCTCCACAGACACCTGCTCCTCGGTATCCGTTGAACGACGAGGAGATCGTTCACATTGCTACGGTGGTGTTGAGGATGATCAGGGAGCAGGATCAGCAGGGTACCACAACTGGACATGCCGAGCCGGCCCCGAATCAGTAGGATCCAGATCCTGGACTCGACAACCCCTGATGAGCCTCTTCTCATGCCCGGTCCCAGCTTCCCCCCTCGGCCCCCACGCCTGGCTTGTACTCTTCTCCCCTCCCCTAACCAGCTGTATCTGCTTCACAGCTTGTACATAATGAGTCTTTTTTATGATTGAGTTTACATATTTCTTTGTGTATTGATTATTGCATGTTGTTGTTGAGGATTGATTATTGCACGTTGTTGTTGAGGATTGATTTTTTTTATTACAGGTTTGGCATTAGAAAAATAAAAAATATATTTTAAATAATTTTGACTTTTGGCGACGGATTATATCCGTCGCTAAAAGTTTTTTATTACAATCGGTGTTTAGCGACGAAATATTCCGTTGCTAAATAAGACATTTCGCGACGGAATATTCTGTCGCTAAAATATTTATTCCATTGCTAATTTAACAAAAACAAATTAAATTAAAATACTTAAAATATAATTAGAGACGGATATTCCGTCGCTAATTAATAAATAAATTCGTAGCAAAAACTTAAATATTACACAACGGATTTGAAAATTCCGTCGCCAAAACTATTAGTGACGGGCTTTTATACGAGGGACTTTTAGCGATGGTAAATCCGTCGCTAAAACATTTAGCGGATGGGGAGGGGGAACATTTGGCATGAGGGGAGGAAAAGGAAGATGGCAGGAGAGAGGGTGGGCCAACCTCAAGCCAAGTCCGTCCATGGTACTAAGGCCAAGGCCGCCCCTGGTGCCAAGGCAAAGGCGGCCCATGGGCGAGGTGTACATAGTGATGGTTCGGCGAGGCATAGAGGTAAGGCTATTGGAGTTACGGACCGAGAAAATATGGGAAGTGTCCAGGGACAGTGAGGAGAAAGCATGGCGAGGCCTCGGGGTGCCGCGCTGACGCCGGTGGGGGGTCAGTAGTGCCGTTGACATTCTGGGATGGTGGGGAGAAAAGCTATGACTTAGGACCAAGTAAGATTAACATTGTGCTGGTGTCGAAAGGGGTCATTCTGAGCAGGTTTGCTAAGGAGCTGTAAAGGAAGTTGAGTAGTCGGGCGGCGGATTGGGAGTTCTCTGTTCTTGAAGTGGTTTGTTGATGGGTGAGAGCCTTGCTGTGATGTGACCATATATAAGAGCCCTGAGTAGTGAGGTTGCACACCCTGATATTGCCAAGGTTCCTACCGGGCTTGTTAGTGGATAGTAGAGATTTCCAAAGGGTCGGACCGCCCGTGGGTCGGCCCGGGCTGGCCCTGCCCTAAGTGGTGAACAGTACGGCCCCTGGTCCATAGGGCCAGGGCCAGGACATGAAAATTTCCAAAAAAGCCAGGCCCGGCCCTAAAAAGGCCCAGGTCAGGCCCGACCCCGGCTCGGTTTCTGGCCTTTTTCTGGCCCTCTTTTTGGCCCTATTCTGGCCTAACCCTTTGGCCCTAAATCTGGCCCTAAACCATTTTTAAGTCACTTTTTTTTTCTTTCCTCTTCTTTCTCATGCCTCACTCTCTCTCTCTCTCTACCTCATATTTTTTCTTTTTTTTTTTAACTTTTTGGACATGCACATTTCTTTTTAGCTCATGATTATGGTTTCTACTTCTTTATCAAATTTTACTTACACTCCTCTTCTATACTAGTTTCATGGAATTATGAAGAAAAAATATATCTTTATTTTTCTAGGAACTAAAAACAACACAGTTTAGGCAATAGAAATGGGGAACATAACTCCAGAAAGTACGGAAAAGTTCATAGTAAAAGTGGTTTAATCATGCATGCTTCTAATGAGATACCTAATACTACGTAAAATACAAAGCTAGATGTATGTTTGAGTGAAATCTTTAGAGATATCATTGGAAAAAGTTTTGTAGCCTTAAAGGTATCGATTGTTGAGTTTAAATAACAAAAGGCAGTGGTATGAAATTAAGTGGAAGTCAAGAAAAAATGCAAAATGTTTGATAAGAGAAAGTAGGAGCAGATGGATTAGACGAAAATGCTTTACTAATCAACTGCTAATCATTCTTGTTTTTTCAAAATTACAAGCAACCGATCCCAATCCAGCATAAAAAGAGGAGAGTCTATCAAAAAATTTATTTTATGTGTTAATATTTTTGCAACATAAAAGAAGAATATAAAAAAAAACCCAGGCCCGGCCCGACCCGTTTTTTGGGGCTTGAAGCCCTGTTTGGCCCGGCCCGTTTTCTGGCCCTCTGAGCCCTGGCTAGGCCGGCCCAAGCCCGGCCCTTTGACACCTCTAGTGGATAGACTTGGCATACCTGGTGGTCTTCAAGGCACATTGTATATGCCAAAAGGGTGGGATGGCTGGTATGATCACATCATAGAAGACTCGATTGGGGCGGAAGTGATGTGCTCATTGGGGTTGGAGACGGCTATTGAGGTGACGGCGAGAGGATTGGAGGTTTTCAGGAATATCAATGGGTTGACACAATGTAATGCCCCTTTTCCCAACCTATTTTTGTCAGACCCAATGGCCCACTAGGGGTCCCGCTTCGCGCAAACAAGTCAACAGTCAAATTTCCAACGCATCGAACCGGTCAACGCGCGCACGCTCGAGTCACGTTCGTTTTTTGCTTCGCGCGCCTTGTGCATGACTTAGGCACTATTTATTTCACTTTAGCGTGACTCACAAGAGCACGTCGTCACGTCGAGACCACCCGAACCCCTTTTTCACCAAAAACATTGGCCGATGGCGCAACTGGAGCGACGAGGTCAAGGGGAAAGGGCCTTGGCCAACCCCACAGGGTTAGCATCGGCCTCCCCCAAGGCCATGGGGTCGGCCTCGGCCTCCATGGGGGGTTGCACCTGGCCTTCACCCCCCCCCCGGTTGTTCACTTTTTGTGCAAAGTCCTTTTCGAGCTTTGTTCACTTCGTTCACTTCGTATGTGACTTTGGCATCTTGTTCGTAGTGTGGTACGACTCACAACAACACGCTCGTCGTAATGCAACTTCTGGATTCGTTATTGCCATCAACACGCCAGCCGTCGGGGCGCCCGAAGTTCACCAAAAGGAGGAAGGTAGCTTTGGCCCCCCTCCCGGAGGAGTGGCCTTGGCCACCCCCAGGGTCGGCCTCGACCTCCCAAGGGGGTCGGCCTCAGCCTCCCCAGGGGGTTGGCCTTGGCCTTCCCCCAAAGTCCTCGGCTTTGCCGCTTTTTATGTACACTGTTTCAAACCATATTTCGTGCTTCCGCGAAGCCCACCAATGCACACACACCAACCTCGTGATGTCCATCATCCGATGTTTGCGACCATGTGTCGCTCTCGTGACGTTCATCGTTCCAAGTCACGTGCTACCACCGAATGACCCGTCACCGACAAACCCCGTACCATAATTCTAAACTTTGTCATTACTACATATTCCATACATTATTTTGGTATAACAGGCACACTCAACTCACGTCATGTCTCCAAGACACCCGACGCGCGCCCGTGTGCTATGTCCACGACATTCTTTGCCGCTCCAGTGCGCCCCTTTCATGATACGTGTCCCCGGCACCGAGTATTGCTCCGCGATGTTCATCACTGCGCCCGTGCGCCATTCTCATGATACGTGCCCCCGACACCGAGTATTTCTCTGCGACGTTCGTCACCGCGCTCGTGTGCCATTCTCATGATACTTGCCCCCAGCACCGAGTATTGCTCCGCGACGTTCGTCGCCGCGCCCATGCGCCATTCTCATAACATGTGCCTCAGCACCAGGTATTGTCTCATGCCGTGGGCATCACGCCCATGGGCCACAATCAATGTCTTGTGCTGTAGGCACCGCGCCCATGCACCACAATCATGTTACATGCATCCGGAGGGCTCCGTTCGTAGTGCTCCGGCATGAGGACCCCTCGCAGCGGGATGGGCTCATTACCACAAAGCCATCGCCGCCACGGGATAGGCTTGTTACCACAAAGCTATCGCCGTCTTCATTCCGGGGGGCTCCGTTTGTAGTGCTCCGAAATGAGGACCCCTGGCAGTGGGATGGGCTCTTTACCACAAAGCCATCGCCGCCACGGGATAGGCTCGTTACCACAAAGCTATCGCCGTCTTCACTCTGGGGGCTCCGTTAGTAGCGCTCCGACACGAGGACCCCTTGCAGCGGGATGGACTCGTTACCACAAAGTCATCGCTGCCACGGGATGGGCTCGTTACCACAAAGCCATCACCGTCATAATCACGGGGGGCTCCATTTGTAGTGCTCCGGCACGAGGACCCTTCGTAGTGGGATAGGCTTGTTACCACAAAGCTATCGCCGCCTGGGGTGACTTGCATGACACTAGGCACTGAGCTACGACCACGTCCACTCACATTACTAGTGATCGTCGGTGCCCCCAGGACGATGACCCCCGGGTCATTCCGAGATGAGAGCAGATCTTTGGAGGGCATCGCGCCTAATCTGCCTGGCAGTTGGTCACAGGGGCAACCCTCACTACTGTCAGGTCCTCTGCGCGTCTCTTGACGCACTTGTGGGATTCAGTAAGGGCTTGGACCGGTAGCTGGGGCATCGAGCTTACTCTGATCATGCTACCGCAGTGTGGTCAGTCTTCTAAGACAGGTAGAGCGACGCTGTAAGGGACGAGGCAGTGCGAATTTAGGAACCGGCAGTCCAATAGAGACTCGGTATTTTAGGACCCCTGGTGATGTGTCACTCCCAGGGGACGACATGTGGCATTTTATGACATAAGCATACTATTTACTTGGATCATCGACTGCTGGCCCTGTTCGCCTTAGCCTCGTCTCCGCAGCACTGCCACTCCTCACGGCCCAACTAGGAAGCCTTGCTTTCTGCCCTTACTCCGTCCTTTACTATCTCTCACTGTATACATCTGGCATCTGACACGGACTGCGTCCCTTGTGGCATCTCCACATAGTACGAACTCACTTTCATTGGCATCATTTTGGCGACTCTACTGGGGTGGTGAGCATTGTACTACAGTCTGCCTATCCTGCACTCTCTGTCATCATGCCTGTACAACGAAGAGCTACGAGGACTACAGCCAAGTCCTCACCACCACTGCGCGAGAAGAAACCCACGTCGAAGACCAAGAAGAGACAAGTACCACACCTGTCCAAAATCAACCCCTAGTCGCTGAACCTGAGGTGCAAGGACTCGTCAATGCAGCCATGCAGTAGTTCACTCCTACCATAGCCAACCTACAGGAGTTGCAGACCACTCTGATGTTCGCCATAATGGAAATGCAAAAATCCATACAGGCATTGGCCTCATAATGCTCCACCGCACCGATCCAGCCTCAAGGACCTGGGCTGGCCCTCGACGCCGCTCAAGCCCCAGTGTCACGACCGCCGCTGCCTTGATCAGCTAGACCCTTGGCGGTAGGACCCACGACATCTTCTCCACCCGTGCCAGATGCACCTCTCTCTGCGGTTCCATCCCAAAGACCTCAAGCAAATCTCAGACCCGTGCTATAACAGATCCATAACCCTTACCCAGCCGAGCAACATCAAATGATCGGCCAGGTAGTAGACATGTCTCACCCAGCCACCCATGCCCATATACAACTGCCACCGCCAGCACCTCTCATATATCAACCATCTGTTGCACCTGCCCACCACCTTGCCCCATCTGGAGGCTCGGGGGCTCACGACGTCCCAACCAGCCACCACCCTTTGACTGTCCATGAAGACCCACCTCCTAACTATGTCACCCGTTTGGACTTGGAAGTACTCATGCATCGTTTGTCACAACACTTCACACCCGACTCCTTTGCCAACCTGACAGGCCATGCCCCCTATGCCAATAACATCGCCATCACACCTTACCCCCTAAAGTATAAACAACCCACCTTTGTGCTCTTCAACGTACATGAGGGAATGCTTGTGAGCACTTGACAAGATTCGCAGGATCATTGGAACAGTATGGTCCGGGAGATAGTTTGAAGTTGAGAGAATTTCACAAGTCCCTCACAGGCCTGGCTTATACTTGGTATCACCATATCCCTGCAGGGACTGTCCATGCATGGAACGACATGGCTCGGCTATTCCTAGACAAATTCCATTACGAGGCTGAACGCGTCACTATCGTTGACATTATCGGCATCCGCCAGAATCAAGGGGAGGACTTGAACAAGTACGTGCACCATTTCCATCTCAAATGCCTCAAGTGCACGGACTTTAGTAAAGACGAGACCCTCGTACCCATATGCATCAAGAACATGAGCGATGTATATCGGGTACACATTGAGAACCTACAATTGAGGTCATGGGGACACCTCAAGGAAGCAGCCCGCCGAACTTATGAGTCGGTTGGCCCAGTCAAGCCATGGAAGCCCCGTCCGCAGGATGCACTATTGGCAACAGCCAAACCATCCGGAGCGCTACCCCACACCAACCACAATAGCAACACTAGTAACAACAACCGCAACCCCTACAAGCGTCAGTTTCAAGAAGGGGACCGGCGCCCCGACAAAAGGCGGCAACGAGAGCCTGCCCCCGAGTACCCATGTGATTTGAACACGGTGAAAGAGCTTTTGGCAGAATGGGTAAACAATGACAATAACTTTCAACTGCCGCCGATGAAATCCAATGTCACGAAAGTGGACAAAGCCTAACCTAACTACTGCCCTTACCACCACACCGTCGGCCATCATCTCAAAACTATAATGGGCTGCGAGATATCTTTGCAAGGAAGGTCACGGCAGGAGACCTGCAACTCTAAAAGAACAATGACGTACATCGACAGCCTTACCCACAGCACAACAACAACAGAGAGCATCAAGTACTCATGGCCATCACGGACCATGTTAATCCTATCATCACTGAAGCCTCTACGGAGGCCATCCCGATGATCGTACCATGTGTGCAGCCAGCTACCCAACCACAGTCCTCGGTGGGCCAAATGACAAAGATCAAAGGATTTTTTTATTAAATGGGGTTTTCACCCGCCGTAAGAACTTAGTTATCCAGCTGCCTGATTAAGGTCACCACAAGCCTCGGCCCTGAGTGCTTCGCCCCTCAAGCCAAGCTGTGACACATCCCCTCTTTCGCATTGCTCTTCTCGAACGAGGACCCGCCACCAGTTGAACAGCATAACCGGCCCTTATTTGTGGAATGTACCGTTAATGGCACAGGCTTTCGTCATGCCTTGGTAGACTGCGGAGCTTCTGTTAACATCATGCCCCTTGTTACCTTGCAACGAGCTGGCATCCCCACAAGGAAAATCATACAAGACACAATCAAAATTACAGGTTTTGGGAACGGTCACCAATCAACCTTGGGCCATATCACTATCGACCTTAGGGTAGGGTCCGTACGTCGTGAAACCACTTTCCACGTGATGGACAGCGAGCCCGCATTCCACATCCTACTCGGCCGACCATGGATTCACATCAACAAGGTTGTGCCCTCAACGTACCATCAGTGTGTCAAACTGGTGGCCGGTCCCGCGGGACACGAGGTAGCAGTGACAATACCAGCCACGAAGGCTCCGTTCGAGTACCCGAAATCATACTTTGCTGAGGCCTCCTTCTTCACCGAGCTTGCCTTCGTATGAAGATCAAAACTCTCATTTCTTTTTTTTTCTCTCTCTCTTTTTATTAAATTAATGCAGACAAAAAGAGGTTTAGAATTAGATCAGCACCTACATTGGTGGCTCCAACTGCTTATCATAACTCCTTATCAGTTATTGACTGTTGCGACTCTCTGAGGTAATACATTAGTTTTAGTTTAATATGTTAATTCGTACAGTAATTTAACTATGTCAAGGGCTACCAATCTTTGGGGCCTCATCGAATAGTAATTTCGTTGTAAACACTTGGAGTATAATTTGTATTTTTTTGTGTGTTGCGCTTGTAAAAAGTCTTTAATGGCTTTCGCGAAACTTAATAATACTTTTTGTATGTTTTTTAAGTGCACTATGTTATTAATATTATTTTAATAAAAAAAATTGGTGAATTCGATATAATTTTTGCACCCCTGAAAAAATTTATGATTCCGCTCCTGGTCCTAAACCCTGATGGTTTTCACCCTCAATGTCCCATTCACTTATCTGACCTCGAGATATAACTCAATAGGTCCACCTCCAAGAAATCAAGGGTGAGGCCTTATCTCAGCAAGACACGAGGTCGTCCTTTGTCTCCAGAAGGTAAGGCCCCTTTAGAATCAGGGAGACAATTAAGTTGAGCCTTAACCTATCCTAGTGTTCCCAACCTATTCTGGTCCCACTCAAAGGTCCACTTGGAGTCCCATTTTGCATGACACGTCCGCACAAGCACAGTATTCAACGCTTCGAACCGGTGAAAGTGTGCGCGCCCAAGTCACGTGCATTCTTTGCTTCACACGCCTCACGCGCGACTTAGTCATCAATTATTTCACGCTACCGTGACTCACGGTAGCACGTTCATCACACCAAAACCACCTGAGCACCTTTTCACCAAAAATATTGACCGTTGGCGTAACCGGAGCAACGGGGTCAAGGGCATAGGCCTTGGCAAACCCAATGGGGTCTGCCTCGGCATCCCGCAAGGCCATGGGGTCGGTCTCGGCCTCAATGGGGGTCGGCCTCGGCCTCCATGGGGTGTTGGCCTTGGCCTTTCCCCCCGGTTGTTCACTCTTCGCGCAAAGTCCCTTTAGTGCTTTGTTCGCTTCATACACTTTGTATGTGACTTAGGCACCTTGTTCATCACATGGGTACAATTCACATCGACACGCTCGTTGCAACGCAACTTTCATATTTGTCATTGCTCATCAAAACACCTACCGTCGGCGTGCCCGAAGTTCACTGAAGGGGGGAGTGACCTTGGCCTCCCTTCATGGGAGTTGGCCATTGGCCTTGGCCACTCCTTAGGGTCGGCCTCGGCCTCCCTAAGGGGTCGGCCTTGGCCTCCCTAGGGGTGGTGGCCTTGGCTTCCCCCAATTTTTGGCCTATGGCCTCCCCTCCCGCGCACACTTATCTTCTCAAGTCTTTGCACCTCCACGATGTTTACGGACATTTGTACATCAACCTCGCGATGTCCGTCATGCATCAACCTCGCGACGTCCATTGTCCATCAACTTTATGACGTCCGTCGTGCACAAACCTCGCGACGTCCGTCGTGCACGAACTTTGCGACGTCCGTCGTGCATGAACCTCGCGACATCCGTCGTCCATCAACCTCGCGACGTCCGTCGTCCACGACCGCGCATCACTCCTGCGATGCTCGTCGCCCAAAGTCGCACACTACCACCGAATGACCCATCACTGACGACCGCGTACCATCACTTCCAACTTTGTCATTACTACATGTTGCATTCATCATCTTGTTATGACAGGTACACTCAGCTCAAATCCCATCTTCGGGACACCCGATGCGTGCCCGTGCACCGTCTCCATGACGTTCGTCGCCGCGCCCATGCGCCATTCTTATGACATGTGCCCCGGCACCAAGTATTGTCTCCGTGACCTTCGTCGCCGCGCCCATGCGCCACTTTCATAACATGTGCCACGACACCAAGTATATGCTCCGCGACCTTCGTCGCCGCACCCATGCGCCATTCTTATGACATATGCCCCGGCACCAAGTATTGCTCTGCGACGTTCGTCACCGCGCCCATGTGTCATCTTCATAACATGTGCCCCGACACCAAGTATATGCTCCTCGACCTTCGTCGCCGTGCCCATGCGCCATTCTTATGACATGTGCCCCGACACCAAGTATTGCTTCGCGACATTCGTCGCCGCACCATTTTCATGATACGTGCCCCGACACCAAGTATTAATCCGCGACGTTCGTCGCCACGCCCATGCGCCATCTTCATGATACGTGCCCCAGGCACCAAGTATTGCTTCGCGACGTTCGTCGCCTCACCACTTCCATAACATGTGCCCCGACACTAAGTGTTGTCTCCGCGACGCTCGTCACTGCCCTCGTGCGCCACTAACACAAACGTGCCCTCGATACCATACTCACTTCGCCGCGCCCATGCGCCGCGCCACTAACACAGTCGTGCCCCTTGGCTCTCTGTCACACTACCATGCTCCTTGCATCAGTCCATCCTTTCACCACACCATGCGCACCTTGCCTTCATCGTGGAACATACGGGGATAGGCGACTCCTCCGAGACACTATCTCCGCCAGGGACCTCTTCAATTCCCCTTCCGCCAGGTAGACGGCTCCTCCGGGATTCTACCTCGGCAAGCCAGGTAGACGACTCCTCCGGGATGCTACCTGGGCCTACGGAATAGGTCGACTCCTCCGGGACACTATCTCTATCATGGAGCTCTTCAACTCCCCTTCCGCCAGGTAGACGGCTCCTCCGAGATGCTACCTGGCCCGTCAGGTAGATGGCTCCTCCAGGATGCTACCTTGACGCGCTCTGAGTGCTCCGGCACAAGGGCTCACCTGTGGGATAAGCGACTCCTCCAGGACACTATCTCTACCAGGGTGTCTTCGTGACTGGCCTACGTGCTCCGGCACTGGGGGCTTGTGTCGGCACCCCTATGGACTATGACCCCCGAGTCACTCCAAGACGGGAGCAGGTCTTCGGAGGGCATCACGCCTAGTCCGCCTGGCAGTTGGGCGTCGGGCCTTCCCCACCACTGCCAGGCCTGTGGGACTCTACAAGGGCTTGGATTTAAGGCTAGATCAAGGGGTTCTCTGGTCACACCGACGCTGTGGGAGCCAGTCTTTCCAGACAGACAGAGCGACGTTGTGCGGGGCAGGCCGGGTGAATATGCGATTCGACAGTCCGTGGAGCACCGGCAGCTGTGGACCCCTGGTGACGTGTCACTCCCGGGGAGCACCACGTGTCGCGTGATGATATCACCATCTCAACCTCTATAAATAGAGGTCTTGAGAATTCATTTAAACGGTTGGACATTTTTCAGAACACTTTCACTTTCTCACTCTAGAATCCTAGAGAGAGAAACATACAGGATCCTGACTTCGGACCTAAGTATCAGAGTGTGACTGTCGTCGTATATTCATCCTGCGCCATCGCCCTCGCAGCACTGCCACCCTCAGGCTCTGTCTGGGAAGCCCTTGGTCTCTGCCCTTGCTCCGCCCTTGCTGTGTCTCACATCAACATACGTGGCATCTGAGTAGGACTGCATTCCTTGTGGCACCCCACGTCGACTGCGAACCCACTTTCCTTGGCATCACCTAGTATAATACCCCTGTATTGGCATGCAGAAATAGAAGAATATATAAGAGCAATTGGCAAAACTCTGCCCAATATCTCTCTCATACCAAACTTGGATACATCAGATCTTGAACCTCGCACTCCTTACCTCCTACCGGCCTTGCCTCTGCTCGAATTTCGTTCTCACCCTCATCGGTTATCTCTCTTGGCCCACGCATCCTTCTGTGTCATGAGACCAGCCATTGTAGGCTCATAAGTGGCAATTTTGGTCATCTTGCCAAAATGACCCTCGACAATTGTAATGTCTAGTTACTTAATGACAAGCAGTGGTGAGGTATTCACTTGGGATACCCTTAGATCATACCTGCATGTGGGTCACAACTCGAGAATTGCAGACTTGCCTATACAATCGAGTCCCAACAACTCTCAAACGTCCACTGAAGTGATTGTAATTTCCTTAAGCAAAGTTGTAAATATGTGAACCTATGCTTCGTTGCAAACCCAATGTTCACAATGCCTCATCATCACGAGGGAGTACTAGAGTGCAACTATATGCCACTTGAAGAAGAGCATTACGCTACAGTCCACATCAACTTGTCTCATTGGTTAAAACCCATCCAGTTTAGCATGTTACTCACCGGAAAATAAATGAACTTAAAGTTGACAGGTGCATAAGCGATATTACCTCTCTTGATCTGGAAATCAAAATCAATGATGGGGGATGTTCTTCCATATTAGCTAGAGAAGTCGATGCACAAAGGTAATAACATATGGGATTTGGGTCACGCCCAGCTGGCCGATCTTTATTACAGTATTACAACCAAAATTGATCATCGTCAAAGAAGGGTGCTCCACGATATTCTTTCTTGAGTATATTAGAATTTTTGGATCACGCTAGATGTCATGATTGTTAAGTTACTAGTTAGTCTAAAAGCTTAAACTGTTAGAGAATAGGTCTAACAATATTATCATGTTTAACATTCTCCTTTATGTGCAGGTCCCTGATTGCACGTGGAGAAATAAATCAAGGTGAACCACCACCAAGTGTACAAATAAACCAAATATCCAAGCGAAAAAATCGAATCCAAGACTTTACAAAATCTGAGCTCTGATCAATATTAAATTATCACTTTCTCTAAAAACTTAAGCAATTAAAAATGATGCCAACAATGTTATCATGCTTAACATTGTTTTCTGACAAATTAGTGTACAAAGATTATGTGAAAATGGTGAACAAGAAGTCAAACCTTGAAGCAAAGAATTTTATAACTCTAGAACCAAAAAAGAAAAAATAGAGCAGCGGAGAACAAATTGTCCATGAAAGAACTTGGGTGTCGTATTTTAACCACAAAATGGAAAAGGGTAAATTATACACGGCACCCCTGAAGTTTGCCCCAAACTACACACGGCTCCGCTTAAATATTTTTATTACACTCCGCTCCTTAAATCTCGATTTCTTTAGCAATGTTAACGGTGGGATGCAAAAAAGACATTTTTACCCTCGTATATTAACTACACAGTGTCGTCTTGGAGAAGAGGGCCTTGAACCATTCTGTGTTTTCCAAAACAAAATGTTGCAGCCTCTCGACAACAATGGTGATTCAATTAAGCATCTCATAATGTGATCCTATTTTTAGATAATACCCCAGAATGGGGTGCCCTTCTCACAGTGTTTGCTTTCTCTATTCTCTTTCTGTTTTCGTGACTTTCTAACTTCCGGTGGTGACGACCCTCCATTTTTTTATGACGACATAGCCAAGATGGGCTCATCTCCCGTCTCCCATCTTTGGGCTCATCTCCCGTCTCCCATCTTCCTACGGCTCATGTCACCACCACCATGCCAGCTACCATCATACCTCAGGACCACAACCATCACCACCAATCTGATGCCCACCATCAACACCCTAGATCTAAATGCCATCACATAATATGAACCCACCCTCGTTCACCCTTACCCATAACCACTTATCTACACACCTGACATCAATCTATAGCCGTCGTCGATTGAATTTTTTTGGAGGAAATAGGGGAAGTGTAGATCGCCATCACCGGTAGGTGGAGGAGTAGGAGGTGTCGTCGCCGCGATAGTGGAATCGAAGAGAGAGAGAGAGAGAGAAAATTGGGGTCGGCAAAGACTTGAGGCTTATATCTAGCCTTTCTTGTCTTTTGCTTGCTTGATGAGTTCTTTGTTAAATATTCTTATCTTCTTATATTTTTGGTAATTGTTATAGATCCTCAATTCCCGTTGCATTTCTGTTGAGTTTTGCAAAACACACCCCCACCCCGCACCAGGCATACACCACCCACCAAGCCAATAACACAACTTTTCTTGCTCGGCCTGAATTATAATGAATTTTAACACTAATCATGTAGGATTGGAAAGAACCCCAGCACTATAGCCAAGACCTCAAAAGGCAAGGCTGCTGGGTTAGGAAACAAACCCCTACAAAATCGATTTTCTTTTGCATAAGGTAAACCCTAAAGGGCAAGGAGGGTTTTAATCAAGAAAGGGAGGGTAGTTTGGGGATGAAAAAATCAAAAAGTAATGTGTCAGGAAATCTCCAAACGGAGTTAGGGTTCCCGTCAGATTTGTGTAGCTACCTGAAATGCAGGTACAGACCTCAAGGAACGGAGTGTAATAAAAAAAGATGATATGACCTGTGTGTAGTTTAGGACAAATCTCAGGAGTACCGTGTGTAATTTATCCAATGAAAAAATCGGTAACAACACTCACGGCAAGCAATATGCATGATTGACCCAAGTAATGGTGATGCGCGTAAAGGGCAAATGTAGGGCATCAACATCACATTACTAAAACTTCATTAGCTGTCTCGCCTAACAGAGGGTGGCGCTTGCGGAACTTGTTGCTTGAAGGTAGAGTTGTCAAACGGGCCGGGCGGCCCGCGGGCTGGCCCGACCCGGCCCGGTTCTGGCCCGGGCTGGCCTGGCCCCGTCCATGAACAGTAGCGGCCCCAGCACAGCGGGCTTGGGGCCTGGGCCTGGACCAGGCCTTCATTTGCTCCGAAAAAGCCCGGCCCGGCCCGGAAACGGGTTTGGCCCGGCCCGAAGTCGGCCCGGGTCTGGCCCGGTCTGCGGCCCGGGTATGGCCCGGATCTGGCCCGGTCTGCGGCCCCACTTGTTTGAATTTTTTTGTTTTTCCCCCCTTTCTTCCACCCCTTTTCCAAAATTCCACTTTTACCCCCCCAACAGCAATATAACGGCTAGTTTGGGGGGTATTTTAGTCTAACCTATATTTTTCAACTCCTTTACACTCTTACCCTCCCCAACAACTATAAACGGATAGTTTGTAGGGGTATTTTGGTCTTTTGTGAAGTTTCTAAAATCTATAAATTCACACCATTTCTCTCTAATTTTTCACACCAATCTTCTTACTCTCTCTTACCTAAACATTCTATATTTCTACAAGCTTTGCTACTATTTTCCTCTCCAATTACTACTCTTGCTAATTACTACTAGTATTTACTAATTAGTACTCTTGTTTATTAATTACTAGTCTTGCTAAATTCTTTTTAATTACTAACTCTCTAATATTTGTTACTCGTTCATTCTTTTAATTGTTATTTCTTATTACTACTCTTATACTTGTGTATTTAGTTACTCTTACAAAGTTTAGCTCGAAATATGGCTGGATTATTGAAGAAAATGAGGCGTGCATCGTCATCACGAAAAACATCATCATCATCGCAAGCACCACCACCAGCACAAGCGCCAGCGCCACGGCCATCACAAACACCAATCCAAGCACCAACACAACCATTCGTTCCTGGACGAATGAGTACAGGCTGTATGATAGATACCCAAGCCAATTGGGAGTTCAATCAAAACATTCCAGATTTTGAATACACGCCTGATGAAGACCCCCCGCATTATAGTCAAGGACGCAGCTCGGTTGGCGAAGCTACTACTCCGTGGCATAATCTCAACCCTATGCCTGGTCATGATGAAGAAGGGCCGAGCAATGCCTCCGGTAATGAGCCAGAAGTCCAAAAGGGGAAAAAAAAGAAAGCCGAGTGTTGGAATCATTTCGATGTAGTTATGGTGGACGGCATCCGAAAAGCTCGATGTAAGTACTGCGCTAAATTATTTTCGTCTGGTAGTGGTAATGGACATCTTAACAGGCATTACCCTCTGTGTGCACCTCGACAAGGCCACGTCGAACCTACCCAAACGCAGTTATCTTTTGACGGTAAGTTATTTGTTTATAATCAGCGAGAGCAAAGAGACGGTCTCGCTGAATTTGTTATTCATGATGAACAAGCCTTTTCTTTTGCCGATAATCCTAAGCACTCTAGATATATGAACACATACGTTCAACCTTTGTACAAAAAGGTTCATAGAAACACAACTAGATCCGATGCACTCCGACAGTACAATGCTGCTAAAGCACGCCTTATCGATTATTTCGATAAATTTGAAGGTAAAGTTAGTCTTACTTCTGATATTTGGCAATCTCCTTATACTTTTGTTAGTTATTCTTGTGTGACCGCTCATTGGATTGATGTAGATTGGGTTATGCACAAGAGAATCATCGCTTTCGAGCACTTCCCTTATCCGCACGATGGAATGAACATTGCTATTCTTATATTAAAAGCATGCACCACATTTAAAATTAAGGATAAGATTATGAGTGTTAGTTTTGATAATGCTTCTAATAATAAAGTTGCTGTTGCAGCTTTAAAGGAGACGCTTCAACCTGTACTTAATGGTGAATTATTTCATGTTCGCTGTGTTTGTCACATTATTAATTTAATTGTTCAAGATGGTTTAGCTGCTGCAGGAGATATTCTTCTCAAAATGAGGGGTATGACAGCGTATGTTAATAGCTCGAGTCCGAGAACACAACAATTTAAAACGTTGTGTGTTCAATATAATATGCCTCGCAGGAGAGCAGTTACAGATGTGGTCCACAGGTGGAACTCTACATACCACATGCTTTTACACATTCTGGCATACCGAGAAGTCTATACGCATTTTCTACTAACCCAGTTCCCAGCCGGCTTGCCAACTCAAGAGGAATGGCAGATGGCCACATACCTAGCTGAATTTTTGGAGGTATTCTACACGTCTACCAATTTATTGTCTGGTACGTACTATCCCACCTCTCCTCTCGCTGTAATAGAAATTCTGAAGATGGCTACAATGTTAACAAAATGGAGATATATAGGACCCTTTAAGGAAATAGTAAAAGTGATGGATCAAAAATTTAATAAATATTGGAGTAAACTGCCTGCTATTTTTACTGTGGCTACTTGTTTAGATCCTAGGTTAAAGTTGCATGGCGTGAACGCCTCGATACAAGAGATATCGAAATTAATGTGCTACACAGCAGAGGAGACAACCGCATTCACAGCAAAAGTGAGCAAGAGGTTTGAGGACTTGTTCAACGTCTATCGTAATTCTGCTGACGTGCGCGGGCGAGCTACATCATCATCCACTGTTGAGAGGTATTATGCGCCATACCTTCAGGGCTTTGAACATCTAGTAGCAAGACAACTACCAGGTGAAGGTACTTCTAATTCGGCAGGTTCGTATACTTTTTCCTCTTTTAATGAGATTGGTGTATATGCAAATACTGATCATTATTCTGATTTATCAAGGCAAGAACAGGTTAATTTTAATTTGTTAAATTTTTGGAAACAAAATCAAAACATGTATAAAACTTTATCCCAAATTGCACGGGATGTACTGCCAGTGCAAGCCTCCACGGTTGCTTCAGAGTCGGCATTTTCAGCCAGCGGGAGGGTTTTGGATGACAGGAGGAGTCGTCTTAACCCCGAGTCGCTCGAGCTATGTGTATGTTGGAAGGATTATCTTGATGCGAAATACCGCGAGCAAGATAAACCGATTGATGATAGGAAGAGCAGTGACTCGGATATTGAAGTACTTCTGGATGATTAGGTAATTTGTTTTTATTTTCCTCTTTTGATCCTTTTGGTTGACGTTGCAGATTTCTTGATCTTTGATTGCTGATATTTTGGATAGACATGCATTATTATTTTGATTGTTAGAATTTTAAGAATAAATTTTTTCACAAAATATACTTTTTTTCCATATATATAAAATAAATTTTTACAAGCAAGATATATATTTTTCCGTATATATAAAAAAATAGGTAACTTCGCCTGTTTGTTTACAAGCAGCCGGTCCCAAGCCCGGATAAAAGGAGGAGGGCCTATGAATACATTTATTATTTTTCTATATAAATTGTTATGTGTTAAGATTTTATTAATAAAGCTCACCAAGAAGAGTATGAAAATGTTTAACATATAATAAAAAATATAATGGCTAACAAATAAATATGTATATACATACATACATACATACATACATATATATGTATGTATATTACTTATAATGAAATAAAAGGATAAAGATTAGGTTCGTTAAATTGTGAATATTGCCTAGAGATGAAATTTAAAATTGAATAACAAGAAGAAAAAAAAAAAAGGGCCCGGGCCCGGCCCAAGCCCGGCCCTAGCTATTGGGCCTAGGGCCAGGGCCTGGACTGGGCCTAGGTTTGCCTTCGGCAGGCCCGGCCCGGCCCGGCCCGGTTGGCAGCCCCACTGGCCCGGCCCCGGCCCAGCCCCACAGCAGGCCCGATGGGCTTGGGCTGGGCCGGCCCAAGCCCGGCCCTTTGACAACTCTACTTGAAGGAACATAAATGATTAGTAGACTTGTTAAGGGGGACGTGGGCTCCTATGTAAACAAATTGAGATAAACTCTGAAAAACAAAGAAAATCAAAGCTCTAGAAAAGATAGCTTCAAAGTAACAATATAACTATTTGTATCCCCCTCCCACTCTTGTCCCTGTCCATGTTATATTTGGTTCACAGTTTTGAACAAACTTTATATATATTATTTTTTAGTTAGTATAGAATTTAAAATTTATATATATATATATATATATATATATATATATATATATATATATATATATATATATATATATGTGTGTGTGTGTGGGGGGGGGGGGGTGTGTGTGTGTGTTCAAGGGTTAACTAATTGCTGCCGGATAATGTTGAGAATTGAGAGGTTTGAATTTAAATTACATGTTTGGATATTAACAAAATTAAAAAAAAATTATATTTTTAGCCACAGATTTTATTCCGCTATTAAAAACACAAAATGAAATGTATTTTAAAACTTTTAGCGATGAAAATTTTTGTCGCTAAATGTTTTAGTGACGAACTTTTAGCAATGGACCGTTGCTAAAAGTCCATTAGTTTTTTGCCGGTGGGCTTTTAGCGACGGAAAGTCTATCGCCAAACCTTTAGCAATGGAAAATTATATTGCTAAATATTTTTTGAAAATAAAAAAAGAAATTAAACTAAAATAGGAAAATTATCTTTAGCGATAGAATGCCCTCGCTAATTACCCAGTTGCTAAAAGTTAGTTTTTTGGTTATGGATTTTCAAAATATGGCACCAAAGATTTTTTGCTACGGACTTTGTCCATTATTGAAAGCTTTTTGCAACTGAACTAGGACTTTTAGCGATGAAATTGTCCATCGTTAAAAATCAATTTTCTTGTAATACTAGGATAAATGGGTGGTAGGCTATTGTAAATGCCTTAGGGACTCTAACAGTTCTGGATAGCCCAGTGTTATCAAAGGTGCACCTAGGCGCAAGGCGGACTCCTTACGCCTCTCCTAGGGCTAAGCGCAGCCCCTTCGAAAAGGCTAGCGCTTTGCGCGCCCAGGTGCAAGGCACAGGACAATGGTGGAGGCGCAAAAAAAAGCCCAAAAATCCTAATTTTTTATTTTTGCATCGTGACATCATTTCAATCGTTCATTATTGTTGATTCCTTGTTTCATAACATAATAAATCAATATTTGAACCAAAAAATACCTAAAACCTCAAATCCCTAATCAATCGATTCTCTCATTATTGTTCATTATGCTAGCGTCCGGTCCCCAATTGTTACTCTCTTTTAAATAAATATATTCCTTCAGTTCACCTTGTAGATGAAGAGGATAAAATTGAAGAGGAATCTCAACTAAACTTGGGAGCCTGTGATTTGCTTTTGAGAAAAACATTGTTGCCTTAACCCTTACTAATAATGATGATAACATTGTCATATCCATTTAGGATTAACCACTTCTTATTGGATTTGAAACTTTTTCTAGTATTAAAATTTTGTTTGATTGTCATGTTCTGAATTTTTTTACGTGATTATATTAGTTTAATGCACTAATGTCTATATATTTTTATTTTGTGTCTCACTTCAAAAAAGCGTGCGCCTACGCCTAGGCTCCAAGGATCCTTTGTGCCTTAAGTGCGGCTACGCCATTAATAACTATGGGATAGCCTAACGTTAACGTGGAATCAAAGCTTCAGAGACATCATGTTAGACGTTGATGCTCAAACTGTTTCCCCATCACTGCTAAATGGATCCTCCCCCCCCCCTCCCCCCCCCGCCCCCTGCGAAACTCTAGTTCTTGATTTCTGGCGCTCCTTAAACAATCGCGGCAGATAAGCTCAAGCAAACTTTTGTGTGGACTTCATGGCAAAATAGGCAATAAATCAACAACAAGGATACTTTCTATGGAATCAAGAGTCGATTCTCTTGTCTACCTTCCTGAAGGTGCTAGTGGGCGAGTCACCCCACGTTGTGTGATTCAAGAAAATACTATTTAAGTAATATATAAAATTCTCCTAGTTTCTCCACAAAAAAAAAAAGAATTGCCAATTGCCCTTTGAGGTATTTAGTGGAAGGGAAATTATGGATAGGCATTCACACTGCAACTATGAAGTGAACGCCTTTTGCGCTTTTTCTTTGTTTGGTTATTCCTTTCTTAGGTAGACTGATGTTAGATTTTTAGTTTACTTGTGATTTAATTCACTGTAGTGAGTTTAACTTTTTCACTATTGGCATATATTTATCAAAATTCCATTAAAAAATGTATATATATATATATATATATATATATATATATATATATATATATATATATATATATATATATCGATTTGGTGTGAAAGAATAAGATTTGGTGTAGAAAAGAAAATTGATCAGTGAATTTAGAAAACTTAGCGACCTGCTTCGTCATCTCCGCCGCTTGTGCGGCTTTTGTTTGTTCTCTGCTGTGGAATTAAGACTGAAGGATAATTGCAAATTGCTCATAGCAATGTAAGATATTTACATGAAAAATGTATTCAAAATTCTTGCACATACTGTTTGCATTTACTTCAGACTTCTAATGCATTCCCATAAATAGTAGAGCTTTTGTCATTAAGTAATGATATACTATACTAGAAAGGCTCACGCCTCAGTCACCTCAGGCCATTCATCGGTGCGGTGTTGGACGCCTTCGCCTTTTAACTATTTTAAGAGGAGGGAAATTGTAACCCAAACACAAATCTGAATGAGTGAAGTACGAAAGATAGCAAGTATAATTTGACAATTTGGTCCACGGCCTCATCACAATACAATACTTTCTTAAAAAGGACTATCCAAACAAACGATCCAAGATCAAAAGTACGATTTTTTTTATAAAGACAATATCGTACTACTACGGATCCGATGCGAAAAATCACATACAATACCTTCTACAGTAAGCGGGTGATTATAACCAGCCAAAACATATGATAAGCTCATATCAAAATCTAGTGCGGAAAACTTGTTTGGGCATCTAAGCGTCCACCCAATTCTCCCCACACCCAAATGGGAGCCTAATCTAATCTTCAAAGCAAACCAAAGCAATGCTTCCCCCAGCCTATCATCATCATAATAACAATAAGCATGCTCGATATTTGCAGCCTAAAGTGGGTAGCTTTGACGCAAAAGGGAGCCCACCCCCATGTCAACCAAAAAAAATCATCCCTTCTTCCCCCGTCCGTTATCTCTCTCTCTCTCTCTCTCTCTCTCTCTCTCTCTCTCTCTCTATATATATATATATATATATATATATATATATATATATATATATATATATATATATATATATATATATAGGCTGTAATATAATAGCGTTTGGCTATGACCAGTTCGTTCCTCGGTACAGATAAAGAATACGGAAAAAGGATAGAAGCGGCGGCCAGTGGAGCCTCACCACCACCATCCCCACTAACCCCGCGTGTGCATAATCACATGTATATATATATGCAGTGCTATCACTTTAGAGTAATGTTTACGTAAATAGCCACGACTAGCTAGCCAGCAAGCAATGTGTGCGACGACCCCCTTGCAAAAGTGATACTCACATATTCATCCCCACCATCATTTTTATTACGCACCATGGCATTCCGAGGGTTACCCATTCTACGGTGTACCGTAATCAATTGAAGAATTGTGATGAAGATGGGCTACATGTTGTACCTTGGACATCATTTTGAAATTAGCTCACCTGAATTTATCAATATGAATATTTATATCTATGCGTGCGCACGCGCCCGCTAATTTCGTGCATTAATATGCACCTTTATATTCTAGCTCTCGCGTTGAACTAGCTCACTCTAAATAGATTTTTCGTGTCATTAGTGATGATGTTCTTTAACCAAATTTGGGTGTGTTCGTTCAATTTATGATCGTGATTATCGATCCATTTTATCTGTTCGTTTGTCACTATTTTCTTTAGGCAAACCAAATAGAAAAGGCATGTAATGGAACGGAAATATTTAACAGCTCCCCGATGTACGGATACGTACCATCAACATACGTAGATAATTTTTTATTTTGTGAGTAGAAAATATAAGGTTGTCCCAGACAAATGGCCCCAAAGATTTAAGACTGTGGATATATATACTAACTCCAGCCAATAACGGGCCCATCGTCCATGAAACATTGAGGCGTAGCAGTTGACTGGAATGACAGTTTGATTGTAGAATATTTTTACATTTTATTGATGTTCTCAAAACATCTGAATAACTAATGGTGCTAGTGGTTTGATTAAATTGCCCATATAAAGAGTTAGGGCTATATTTAAGTGTGCAGCAGCATACAGCAGTATCGAGTCCCCGGCAGCGTGTGCCGGTTAGCGAATTATGGGCATGTTAATTTGGAGGTTCCATAGTGGTTTCAGTGGTGGTCATGCCGCAACCATCGAGGGGGTGGTGGCGTGCGACTCTTGTAAAGGCGACAACCTTCAAATCGATGCATAAAGCAAATCGATGCATAAAGCGCTATTAACTTTGTTGAGGAAAAAATTTACTCGAAGAGTTAGTTCATTTTTGCTAAAAGACGCGTATCGTATTGGAGGGAAGCATGCATACAATTTCACGTCAACCGCTGGTGGATTAAAGTTCAACCCATTTAACATTTGTGGATTATTAGAATTTGCGCATGTGGTTGGTGATGTTTTAATTAACGGCAGTTTTGAGTTCTTTATTGACTAAAGGATGTAGATCAAACAAAAATTTATGTAAATTTAGCCTATCCTTTCTTATGTTCTTGCTTTTCTAACTTCTAAGCTATAAAATTTTGTAATGACATTTTAAGTCCTTATACGAGCTTTTCACGTCTCATGAATAATATTACGATATGTCCAAGTAATTACAAGCTTCAACATCATTATCACTGTCATGATGATCTAGAAACAAATAATTTATAAATTTTTGAAGTGGAACGACAAATAACAACCGTGAAAAATAACTTGTTTAGCTCCTAATAAAAGCATTGAGATTTCTTGTACCATACATCAAACAAGACCGATAGTTTTGAACCATATGTATTTTCTTCTCAGAGACTATATATACACGGCTTGCAATTAAGGGCCCGTATATTTTATTATATTTGTTTTTTGTTTTTATTTTGTATTTTTATTTTCATAATTTTTGTATTCAGTTAGAAAATACGCTCCTATACTTTTATCATTTTCACTAAAAAAAATAATTACTTTCAGTTTTTTGTCAATATTTAAATAATTTTATCTAAAAAAATAATAAAATTACACCAAAATAAATCTTTTTACCGTCGTAAAAAAAAAAACCAGAAAACAAGTAAATGTACGGGCCTAATTATTTTGTTTTATGTTTTTCAACTTTCAAATCTAAAGCATGATGACAAGACTGAAAGAGATTCCATCAATATCATGTGACAAGACTGAAAGAGACATCACAAAACATCATGTTGTAGTTTCGAATGGCCCTTTCATTCGTTTGTGCGAGTGAGTGACAACCAACTCCTCTTTACTTTTGGTGGCTTGCAGCATTGCAGGACCCATTGTTATCCCAAGGCAAGGTTGGCTCACGCACATACAAATACAATACGCATTCAACGAAGCTGGGCAGATTTTTGTAGTGAGAGCAGCAAGAATGGACGATTGCAGAGAAGGAAAGAGATGCGCGGCTGTTCCCCATTACCAGACAGCCCATCCCCCATTTGCCGTCGTTACCACTCACTGCAATAATGCACCTCTAGATTTTCCAAATTTGTAAGAGCTTCACAGAAGCCATGTGAAGCGGCCAGGGCTATATTTTGAAAGCTTAAATGATATGATCCATTGTCCTCACCACCCCCATCTCATTAGAAAAAAAGGCTTTGTAATTGTTATTGGGGCACTGATTCTTGTTCACATCGAGGAAAAAAAAGAAAAAGAAAACCCACATTTGGTGACAAAAGGCGGGTTTTTTCTGTGTTTCTTTCCTGTACGATCTAACAAAATATATATATGTGTGACCCGGCCCTTCTACAGCTTTTGCCTGGAAGGCCGCTCCTTATTCCGACATTATGCACCCAAATAAGAGGAGCTACATGCCAATGTGCAACTGATGGCTACTAAGAATTCCAACAAATGCACCATAATTGTAACCTTATATGTTGCTTATTTTAAAAAGGAGCCACCAAGAATAGTTTGTCGAGGCTCAGTCTTGTGGAGCAAAACCTGCAACCACTTTAAAGAATCTGTGGCTGCTTAATTAAAAGCCTAAAGAAATATGGGTTGGTAACTTGGTGCTTCTTAAGGTTGAAATAAAACCTGGCCTGTTATATACAACATTCTCTAGTGCCTTTTTAGGCCGTACAGAAAATCAACAATAACAGAAGACCCTGCTGCCAGCCCCCCCACAGGGCAGGATACACTCACTCTCCTCTCTCATCTCCCTTTGCACAGCGATTCGTCTTGTCGTATCAACCATGGCGATGATTGATCTGCTACGGGGTCCATTTCATTTCCGTAGAAACCAGTTTACAACCACCTTGGAGACGGCTTTATGGGCCGTTCAGCTCCTACTCCTATCCGCCGGCATCATGTCCACGTTCCTTCTTCTCAAAGTATCCGTCATCCCCTACTCATTCGACGCCATAGCCTTGATCCTACCGGGACTCTGGGTTCAACTGAAAAGCTGGCTGTCCCCACCTTATATCTACTTGATCCTCAATTTCATCATCATCTTCGTCGCTGTTTCCTCCATCTTTCACCACCACGACCCTGTCAAAACGCCGCCTCACCTACAAGAAAACGATTTTGACCTCCAGGAAGATGCCCGCAATGTCACCACAACTGTGCTAACAGATTTGCCACCGCAGGCGAACCAAACCTATCCCCAGCTTCCTGATAATGGAATAACGTCGTCCGATGTTTCAGTTAGGGAGGCAATGGTGTTGTGCAGTGAAAAGTCCATTGAATCCTTGTCGAGAATGATTAAGTACTCTGATGCTGGCCAACTTGCCGAAGAACTCCTTGTTGTGACGGAGCAGAACCATGAAGACGGCAAGGCAGAAAACGATGGCGATATTGACGATGAAGACGGAAACACGCTGGAAGGAACTTGGAAGGCGATTACAGAGGGAGGAGGCAAAGCAGGGGAAAGGCGGCCGCAGTTGAAGAAGAGCGAAACATGGCTCCTGCCACGACGCCATGTGAAGTCTAACAAGGAAGAGGAGGCGGCTGCCGCTTCCAAGGAACTGAGGAAATCGGAGACTTTCAACGACGCTGAGTCTGTACGGAAGAGAGGAGGGCTGAGGAGGGATGTGTCGATGACTCATGACGAGTTGAACCGGCGAGTGGAAGCGTTCATCCACAAATTTAACGACGACATGCGGATACAGAGACAAGAATCCGACCAACGTTTCCTAGAAATGATTAAGCGTGGGGTTTAATGATGGATGATTATTCACCTATAAACTAGTACTTGCTATATGTAGTCTTATAATTAGCAAGAACCACGCTTCACCAAAATTTCAATGGTGACCGTCGTCAGTTAGGAAATTTCCTACAGCTTAAATCAAAGTAACGCGCGCGCGCGTGTATATATATATATATATATATATATATATATATATATATATATATATATGCAGTGGATCGACCGTCGTCGTCTTCGTTTTCGCCGGTGAGAGTATCTCGTGCATCTTTACTGGCTAGTAGAGGAGAGAGTTAGTACCTCATCCCTAGCTATAAGATTTTCTGTATTTTAGCGACTAATGAGTGATGTGGTGCAAAAAATGGGCTCAAATGATTTTTGCTGTATTGGATGACCACAAAGGATATGTATGAAAGGTTTTTTAAAGAAGCAATTTTGTTCTGTTTTGACGTACGATTTTTTGGAGAGTCATTGCGGGAAAGATGCATTTCTCTTATGGAAGCCATTTTAATCGAATACGTAGTTTTTATAGATGATGTGAAACGCGTTCGAAGTTTTAATCGCAAAGACTCCATCTTGGATGTTTCTTTTCTTTTGTTTTGTTTGCTCTCTTATATATAGCTAAATTATGTTTCTTTCGTTTAGTTTGTTTGTGTTGGGCCTAATCCTATTGCTATCCCATCCTAGTCTTGCACACTTGGACCTCTACTACCCGGCCGACTGTCATGACCGGTTGCCCTGATCGGCCTGCCCCTGTCTGCAGATTGCATCGTCCACCTCCCCCGGCCTGCCTACCCCGGTCGGCTGGCTGCACACATTTGGAATACTGCGTCCATGCACTGACTCCACGACGCCCGTCACATGTGCCCGCGGGATGTCTTCGCGACATCTATCGCCCCTGCACCTACTCTGCGTCAGGTGCCCCCAGCATGACACCCATCGCTGCACCCGTACGTCGTCTCTACGTCACGTGCCTCGGGACAATGCCCAACTACACGAAACCTGTCGCTATGCCCTTACGCCATTTCCATATCATGTGCCTCTCGCACCGTACACTTCACCCCGTCCATGCGCCACACTGCTTATACATTACGCCCATGTCACACTACTGCAGGTCCATCCTATCACCACACAATGCGCACCCCTTGCCTTGGTCATGGAAAATGCTTCGACTCACTCTCCGGAGTGTGCAGCATCCTGCGAGGATAGGTGACTCCTCCGAGACATTAGTATTCACCACAATATTCAATGGACTCCTCCAGAGTTGTTAGTGAAGGAGCTATTGGTGAAGATGGTGTTAGGGGATGTGCAGCTTCAGGGGGCAGAGGCAGAGCACCTACCAGGGGTAGAGGCAGAAGTGATAGTGTTATTGGTGAAGGGGCTGCTAATGATGGTGCAACTTCAAAGGAAAAGGAAGGGGCAGCAAAGGAAGAGCCAGAGGCAGAGGCACTCTAAATGTAAGTGCTTTACTATAAGTATAGTGTAATAATTTTATTTTATTGTAAGTGTGTGACCGTAAGTGCATAACTAGAATTTCATTTTATTTTCATTCAATGTTCATAGGATGCTGGAACAATTGGAGTGGCTACTCGTTCTTCCTCACGGGCTATAGTGGGACCACCTGATATAAATGTGGATACAGATGTAGAGAATGCAACTGGTACAGGGACTTAGTAGCCAACTTCTAGTGTACTTGTGTGCTAGAAAACTAAGTAACTTTTGGGTTGTAAGTTAGATGATGGTAATATTTTGATAGGCATATTGTGATCCTTATCATGTAAACTTTTACCCAAAACTAAGTAACTTTTGGGTTGTAAGTTAGGTGATGGTAATATTTTGGGTTGTAAGTTGTGAACTAGAAAACTAAGGCAAAGCTTTTGTATGTAAACAGTTGTTATGATGTAATGATACACTACAAGAAAAAAGGGTTTTAGCGACGGACTTTTAACGACGGAACGACTTTTGTCTCTAAAGGTGTTTTCAGCAACGGAATTTCCCTGGGTAAAAACGTTGTCCAAAAAAATATTTTACTGACGGATTAATCCGTCGGTAAAACCATTCCAACGGACGTTTAACGACGGTATAAACCGTCGCTAAATGGTTTTACCGACAGATCTTTAGCGACGGGACATGTCCGTCGCTAAATGTGTTCTTAAATACCTAGATTTCTCTCTCTCTCTCCCCGTCTTTCCTCCCCACCAGCCCCCCACGGCGGCGACAGGCCCCCCCGCCACCACCACACCGCCCTTCCCTCTCCCCTCAGATCTGTCGTCCCTATTGCCACCTCGTCGTCCCGCAGCTACCCCACTACTGCCACAGCCACCTCACAGTCGCACCACCATCGCCACAGTTCCTCCCCCTCGGCCGCACCACCACCCTCTGCCGCTGCCTTCCGTGCACCACTGTCGTCATCCGCCTCGCACCACCACTGCCTGAACTCACTTTTTTTCCCTGTTAGAAATTATTTATCATATTGAATTAATCTGTTGTTATAATGTAATTGTATGCTAGAAATTAATCTGTTGTTATAATGTAATTGTATGCTAGAAATTATTTATCGCATTAAATCTATTGTTATAATGTAATTGTATTTAATCTATTGTAATGTAATTGTATTTGATTTGCTATAATGTAATTGAATTTAATTTGTTGTAATGTAATTAAATTTAATTTTTTGTAGTGTATTGTATTGTATTTAATTTGTTGTAATGTAATTGTAACGATTAAACCCTAATTATCTTTAATTTGTTCCCAAGTAACCCTAATTGAACCAAATTAACCCGAATCAAACCGTAATTATCCATAATCTAACCAATTAACAGTAATTAACCCCGTGTAACCCTAATTGAACGAATTAACCCCAATTAAACCTGATTAACCCTAACTGAACCAATTAATTGTAATGAACCCCGATTCAACCTAATCTAACCAATTAGCCCTAATTAATCCCGATTTACCCTAACTGAACCAATAAACCCTAATTAGCCCTGATTAGCCCTAATTGAACCAATTAACCGTAATTAGCTCCAATTAAACCTGTTGAAACCGTTAACCTTAAACCCTTGTTCATACCCTATTCTGGTCGCACCCCAAGACCCGCCAAGGGACCCACTTTGCACGACACATCACCCAGTCAGCGGTCAACTTTTCAACGCTCGAGGGCCGGTCAAAGCAACGCATGCTCAAGTCACGTGAACCATTCGTGAAGCGACTTCGGCGTGCCTTCCACCCCAAGGGGTCGGCCACCCCAAGGGGTCGGCCTCCCTCTAGGGTCGGCCTCCCCCAAGGGTCGGCCTCCCTTGGGGGTCGGCCACCCCAAGGGGTCGGCCACCCTCGGGGGGTCGGCCTCCCTCTAGGGTCGGCCTCCCCCAAGGGGTCGGCCACCCTGGGGGGTCGGCCTCCCTCTAGGGTCGGCCTCCCCCAAGGGGTCGGCCACCCTCGAGGGCTCGGCCTCCCTCTAGGGTCGGCCTCCCCCAAGGGGTCGGCCTCCCTCTAGGCTCGGCCTCCCCCAAGCGTCGGCCTCCCTTGGGGGTCGGCCACCCCATGGGGGTCGGCCACCTGCCTTGAACACCGACGCCGTCACCTTTGACCCCACCCCATTGTCACGACGACCGTCGCTCGCGGCCGCACTCCGCCATAGTCGCGACAACCGTCGCTCTCGGCCGTGCCCCTTCGTCGCGATGACCGTCGCCCGTAGTCTCGATGACCGTCACTTGTGGCCGCTCTGTCGCCATGACAACCGTCGCTCACGGTCGCGCGCCATCCACGCAACGACCCTCGTCGCTCGGAGATCACTCTGCGACCCTCGTCGCCCGCACTCAACCGCGCCCCATGCGCTGCAATCATGTTATATGCTTACGGGATAGGCTACTCCTCCAGGACACTATCTCCGCCAGGGTGCCTGCGTGACTAGCCTACGTGCTCTGGCACTGGGGGCTCGCGTCGGCACCCCTAAGGACTATGACCCCCGGGTCACTCCGAGACGGGAGCAGGTCTTCGGAAGGGCATCTTGCCTAGTCCACCTGGCAGCTGGGCGTCGGGTCTTCCCCGCCGCTGCCAGACCTGTGGGATTCAGTAAGGGCTTGGACTGGAGGCTGGGGCAACGGGCTACTCTGACCATGCTACCGCGGCATGATCAGTCTCCTCAGACAGGCAGAGAGATGTTGCAAGGGCAGGGCAGCACGAACTTAGGAACCGGCAGTCCAACGAAGGGTCAGTGCGTTGGCCCCCTGGTGACGTGTCGTTCCCAGGGGGCGACACATGTCAACTTATGACACATGCACATTTTTGCCTATAAATAGTGGACTTTGGAGCTTTTTCAAGGATCTTATTCTCATTTGGACTTTTCACTTTCTCTCTCTAAAGGAAACATTCTCTCTGGAATTCTAGTGAGAGAAATATACTTGAACTCCCGTCTACGGACCCTGGACGCCATACCCTCATCACGGACTGCAGACTGTCGGTCCTGTTCATCGTCACCTTGCCTGCGCAGCACTGCCACCCCTCACGACCTGTCTGGGGAGCCTTGTCCTCGGCCCTTGCGCCGTCCTTGCTGTCTCCCACGTTGCCTACCTGGAAGCCAACTCAGACCGCATCCTTTGTGGCACCTCCACGTATCATCGAACCATTTCCGGCACCATCATTTTGGCGACTCCGCTGGGGAGGTGAGCATCGTATTGCGGTTTGCATACCTTCCGGACTTAGGCATTATGCCTGTGCAACGGAGAGCTACTAGGGCGACCAGCCAAGGACCCAACCCCGCCCTGCAAGAACACCACCTCGGTGATCAGGAGGAGACTAGCGCCACGCGGCTCCGAGACCAGCTGCCGACCACTACCCCCGACGTACAAGTGCTCGTAAATGCAGCCATCCAGCAACTCACTCCGACCATCACCACTCTGCAAGATTCACAGACCACTCTACTAGCCGCCATTATGGACATGCAAAAATCCATACAAGCCCTGTCCTCACAGCAGGCCGCTCCGTCAATCCAGCCTTCAGGACCGGGGCCAGCTTTTGACATCGCCCCGGCCCCAGTGTCGCGACTACCGCCGCCTTGGACATCTAGACCCTTGGCGGTAGGGCTCGCAACACCGTCGCTGCCGGTAGCCGACATATCTCCTTCTGCAGTGCCGCCCCGCAAGCTACACACGGATCTCGGGCCAGTCTTGCAGCAGATTCCCCCCGCTGTCACACCATCTCATCTGACGCCGGCAAGAAGCTCCTCCGAAACGCATGACTCCATCGAGATGGAACCTAATCCCTATCCAGTTGAGCAACACCAAACCCCCGGCCAAGTGATGGGCATGTCTCGCCAACCCACACTTGCCCCTGCACAGCTGCCCCTGCCAGCACCTGCACCATACCAACCCTCCCATGTCCCCGTTCATCAAGCCGTGCCATCTGGGGGCTCGGGGGCTCGCGACGCACCAGGCGGTCATCACCCCTTGACCGGCAATGAGGCACCATCCTCCAACTATGTCACTCAGTCAGATTTGGAGGCCCTTGTCCGTCGCCTGTCGAGGAATTCCGAGCCGGACTCCTCAACCCGTCTAACCGGACACGCCCCGTACGCCAATGATATCGCCATCGCACCCTACCCCATCAAGTACAAGCAACCAAACTTTGTGCTCTTCAACGGACGTGAGGGAAACGCCCGTGAACATCTAACAAGGTTTGCAGGCTCCTTGGAGCAGTATGGTACAGGAAGCAGCTTGAAGTTGAGAGAATTCCACAAGTCCCTTACGGGCTTGGCTTACACTTGGTATCACCAGATCCCCGCAGGGACCGTCCACACCTGGGGCGACATGGTCCAGCTGTTCTTAGACAAATTTCATTACGAGACCGAGCGCGTGACTATCGTTGATATTGCTGGCATTCGCCAGAACCAGGGGGAAGACTTGAATAAATATGTGCATCGTTTTCATCTTAAGTGCCTTGAGTGCACAGATTTCAGCAAAGACGAAACGTTGGTTCCCATATGCATCAAAAATATGATTGACGTCTACCGAGTGCATATCGAGAACCTACAGTTAAGGTCATGGGGACACCTCAAGGAGGCAGCCCGACGAACTTACGAGACAGTTGGTCCTGTCAAGTCATGGAAGCCTCGACCGCAAAGTACGCTGTTGGCCTCAGCAGATGCACCTATCACTCAACGTAGCAACGACAACAACAACTATGCAGGCTTCAAGCGTCAGCTTCCAGATGTGAACCAAGGCTCCGACAAGCGAAGGCAACAAAGACCCGCGCCTAACTATCCCTGTGACCTGAATACAGTGAAGGAACTCTTGGCCGAATGGGTGGCGCATGACAAAAATTTCCAACTGCCACCAATGCGGACCAATATCACAGACGAAGAAAAGGCCAGGCCCACCTACTGTCCTTTCCATCGAGCCCTTGGCCATCCGCTCAAAGATTGCAATGCACTGCGAACCATCTTTGCAAGGAAGGTAGCGTCGGGCGACCTGCAGCTACGGAAAAATAACGATGTGCGCAAAGATCCCTACCCACCGCATCGCAACAGTAGGGAGCACCAGGCCCTTATGGCTGTCACCGACCATGTCGAGCCTGTAATCCACGAAGCCCCGGCAGAGCCCACACTGACCCTCGTGCCTCCTCCAGCTAAGCAGTCGATGCCTCCCCTTCGACAGATGACGAAGATCAAAAGTTTTTTTGATGAAATGGGGTTTTCACCCGCCGCCCGGACTTACCTTTCCAATTGCCTGCTCGAGGTCACCACCGGCCTCGGTTCCGAATGCTTCGCCGCCCAGGCTGAATTACGTCACATCCCCTCTACGGCCTTAGTCTTCTCGGATGAAGACTCGCCGCCGATCGAGCATCACAATCGGCCGCTGTTTTTAGAGTGTACTGTTAATGGCACGGGCTTCCGTCGTGCCTTGGTTGATTGCGGCGCCTCGATCAACATCATACCCCTCATCACCCTGCAACAGGCCGGCATTCCCCCAAGGAAAATCATCCGTGACCCCGTCAATATTACCGGCTTTGGACAGGGTCCTCAGTCGACCCTCGGCCATATCACCGTCGACCTCATGGTCGGAACTGTCCGTCGCGACACTACTTTTCACGTAATAGACAGCGAGTCTGCCTTTCACCTCCTGCTCGGGAGACCATGGATCCACGACAACAAGGCCGTTCCCTCAACATACCATCAATGTGTGAAGCTGGTAGCCGGTTCTACGGGACATGAGGTAGCAATGACAATCCCTGCAACCAAAGCCCCCTTTGAATGCGCCGAGTCTTATTTCGCCGAGGCCTCCTTCTTCACTAATTTCGCCGAGGATGGGGAGAATGCTACTCATGTACATTCTACCAGGCTGCCGACCTGGGATGAGCTGTGCGGGGACAAGCTTCCCAAGGACAAAGCCGGGAGAAGTAACAAGAATAATGGGTCAACCCCACCGCTTCCGCCTGCTGCCACGACCAATTCCCCCCCTTCTTCCCCCAAGTCCAAGAAGCAAAAGGCTGAGCCGGCCTTTCGACGTATCGTCAAGGACGGCAAGATCATCTATCAATTATGACGGTATGCAGGGGCTCCAGGCGGTCCCTCCTCCGACCCCCTCGACCCCGACCCCCTTGGAGAGACTGAATGGTGCCGCACGGCCGAGCATTGCCAGCCAGATCCTGACCTCACCCCCGGCGCGGCACCACCTTGCTATGAGGATGGCCCTCGACCTCAGGCTGAAGATATTGAAGAAATCAACCTGGCCGACCCGGGCGAAGAACCGCGGCACACCTACATTGGCACAAAACTCGCCCCCGGCCGAAGAGAGGAATTGGTTTCCCTCCTACACGAGTATCGTGATGTCTTAGCATGGAGCTACAATGAGATGCCCGGACTGGATCCTGCCTTAGTCACACACCATCTCAACATTGCTACCGGATCTATCCCTAGCCGACAGCACCCGCGGACATTCCGCCCCGAGCTCGAATTAAAAATCAAGCAAGAGATTGAACGCCTCCTGTGCGCAGGCTTCATCGAACCTATCACTCACCCTATTTGGCTGGCTAATGTCGTCCCTGTACAAAAGAAGAATGGCCAAGTCCGCGTCTGTATCGACTTTCGGGACTTGAATAGGGCGTGCCCCAAGGACGAGTTTCCACTACCCAATATCGACATGCTCACGGAGGCCGCCGCCGGATATGAAACTTTATCTTTCATGGATGGGTTCGCAGGTTATAATCAGATTCGCATGAACCCCGACGACAGCGCCAAGACAGCCTTCCGCACTCCTATGGGTAATTTTTGTTGGAAAGTTATGCCTTTCGGCCTCAAGAATGCGGGTGCTACGTATCAAAGGGCTATGACAGCAATATTCCATGACATGATACACCATACTGTGGAAGACTATGTCGACGATCTTATTATCAAATCCAGGAAGGAAAGTGATCACCTCACCGACCTTCAAGCGGTCTTTGATCGTTGCCGCCAGTATAACATGCGGATGAATCCATTGAAATGTGCCTTCGGAGTCTCCTCCGGCAAGTTCCTCGGGTTCTTGGTCAGTCGACAGGGCATCGACGTTGACCCCTCGAAAGCAGCCTCCATCCAAGAAATGCCCCCCCCAAGAACACAAAGCAACTGAAGAGCTTCCTCGGCAAGGTCTCTTACCTCCGACGCTTCATACCCGCACTGGCCGAGCTCATTACGCCATTTCAACACTTGACGCGTAAAAGCGCACCGTGGAATTGGGGCGCGCCCCAACGGCAAGCATTTGAACAGATTAAGGCGGTCCTCATGTCACCGCAAACCATGGTCGTACCACAACGGGGCATCCCACTCCTACTCTACCTGACTTCCACACCCAGATCCATCGGGGCTTTGCTTGCCCAAGAAGTCGAAGGTGTCGAGCGTCCTGTTTATTACCTCAGTAGAGTGATCAGAGGGCCCGAAGCCAACTACTCCGAGCTCGAGAAACACTGTCTAGCCTTGGTGTACGCCTCACAGAAGTTCAGACATTACTTTCTAGCGCATCAGATCACACTCGTCACCAAGGCTGACCCGCTCCGTTACATGCTTACACGTCCCGCCCTGTCTGGCCGACTCACACGGTGGTTGCTGCTGTTGGCCGAATTCGGTTTATCTATCAAGAATCCTACAGCTCTGCGGAGCCAAGCACTCGCAGACCTCCTGGCCTTCTTCCCACGCCAACAATGTGAACCGATATCGGATCAACTGCCGGGGGAGGAGACAGCCCTCATCACCGACATCGATGGACTGTGGACGCTTGAATTCGACGGCTCTGCCACTAGCAAAGGCCCCAATGGCACGCCCCTCCGGCAAGGGGGTGCCGGCATAGTCTTGCGGGCACCAGACGGTGTTACCACTTCATTATCCTTCAAACTTGCATTCCCGGTGTCTAACAACGAAGCTGAATACGAGGCACTTGTCATTGGCCTCATGATCGCCGTCAGTATGGGGGCTAAGGCGCTGTGTGTGAAAGGAGATTCAAATCTGGTCATGAAGCAGGCGGACGGGGAGTTCGCGGTCAAAGAACCAGCCTTGGCACCTTATCGTGCCTTGGTGCAACACTTGGAAGGAAGACTCGGTCATGTCCAGTATGAACATCACAATAGGTGCCACAACAGACATGCGGACTGCTTGGCCACGATCGCGTCAAAGATAGAGGTCGATGGTGAACAACGGATGCTAACCATCGTCAAGAGAATGGAACCATGCACAGCACTGAACCTAGTCCCGAGGGACGTTACTGCGGACGATTGGAGGCAACCTATCATCGACAAACTTAAAGCGCCATCTCTTGCTCATGCCTCCACCCTTACAGACTTTTCAATGATGGGAGATGTCTTATACAGGCGGTGTCCCGGAGGCACTCTAGCAAGATGTTTGGCACCGGAAGAGGCAAAACACAAATTACAGCTCGGCCACCAGAAGTGTTGTGGCTTCGACGGTCCCCCTCTGTATCGTCGCCTCCAGCGTATGGGATTATATTGGCCATCCATGGCCAAGGACGCCTCGGATATACAAAAGGATTGTCCCGAGTGCCTGTATGCACCCGACGGTGCCGAAGCTCTTGTCATTGACATCGAGGGTGACTGGCGCCAGCCTTTCATCCAGTATCTATCCCACGGGATTCTACCACCTGACCGCGGCTCAGCACGATCCATCAAGCGCAAGGCAGTCAGGTATTTTGTGACGGAAGGCGAGTTATTTCGCAAGGGATTTTCGGGACGCACCCTGCGATGCTTGCAAGGTGCCCAAGTGGTCAAAGTCATTAACGAAGTACACAATGGTGATTGTGGTGAACATCAAGGCTCCCAGAAGCTGTATGCAGAATTACTAAGATTGGGGTATTATTGGCCGACTATGGAATCCGACTCCATCTCGCATGTCCGACGCTGCCAACCCTGCCAGCGGCACGCCGACAGGATACACTCGCCAGCATCCGACTTGCACATGATCTCAGCACCTTGGCCATTTCATTCTTGGGCCCTCGACCTCATCGGCCCCATCCACCCGCCGTCCAGAAGCCATTCATGGATCATGGTTGCTACTGAACGCTTTACGAAGTGGGTTGAAGCCGTACCTCTGCGGAGAGCCACGGGAGGTGCCGTTTCCAACTTCTTACGCGACGTCATCTGTCGTTTCGGCATCCCTCGATGTATTATATCTGACAATGGCACCCCATTCATTAACCGAGAGGTTCGAACTCTCATGGAAAGGTACAACATCAGCCATGCCACATCAACTCCCTATTACCCGCAAGGTAATGGTCAAGCTGAAGCGTCCAACAAGACTTTGCTACGAGTATTATCGCGAATGGTGCATGACGCCGACCGGTCGTGGTCCGAACAACTGAATCTGGCACTCTGGGCCTACAGAACATCCATGCACACAGCGACAAAGGCCACGCCTTTCTCTCTCGTCTACGGGGACGAGTGTGTGGTACCTGCCGAGATCGCAGAACCATCGGCTCGACTTTCCCTAAGCAGCAGTCTCGGAGATGAAGAAGCCCGGCTCGCGGCACTTGACGGCCTCGACGAACGACGAGCCACGGCCCTGCGCCGCATGAAGAAGTATCATGAGCAGCTTACGAAAGCTTATGGGAAGACCGTCAAGCCACGTTCGTTTATCGAGGGCGACCTTGTTCTTCAAGCCGCCAAGCATGTGCGGGCCAACATGTCAGCTCCTAAATTCACGCCAAACTGGGAGGGCCCTTTCACGGTGCACGAAGCCCGCACTAATGGCTCGTACCTCCTGCTCAACCACGACGACGGTCAGGTCTCGGCCCCCATCAACGGCCGCTACCTGAAGAAGTATTATGTGTAGCCGCGACAACATAAGCCCGCGTCATAGAACGCGCCCTCGTAGCATTTTTGTACATGCGACATTGCTTGCAGACTTGTATTTTTTTGTTGATCTGTGTAGCGTTCTACACTAGTCATGTAATGGTGTTTTGTACCGCGTCCTATCAATACAAAGTCATGCTGTTACCTCAACTTCTGCCCAGCTGGCACTCATTCTCAACCTATGCTTCCTAAGTCACTTTCTACGAGCGGGAATGGGAAAGCATTCACAAGTAACCGAAACAAGCAAGACATTCAAAAAAAAGAGAGAAGAAAGAAGAGAGCAACCGAACATAACATACAATAAGCCGAGACCATCAAAAATATGTACATATACATCAAACGTTTACTAGCCGTCGTTAAGCACTACAACTACGGCAAAGTAACATACAAGCTAGGAAAGTCTAGACAACAGCGATGCAACTGGGTGGGAGCTGAATGCCTGAAGTACCTCCCGCTCCGCTTGTACCTCTGACCATCCAGCATCAAGCTCGGCCTGTCGCCCTAACCGCTCTGACTCCCGCCCGTCCACCTCACCTCGCCGCCTCTGTAGATCGGACAACTGCCTCTGCAAATCGACGAGCTGTCTCTCTATCTCTGCCACCTGCATGTCAATCCCGGCCAACTCTGCCGTGATCTCTGACCGCTCTGCCTCTAATCCTGTGCGGCGCCGCTCCAGCAACATCTCCCGCATAACCACGACTGCACGCCTCTCATCCATATCGTGGCTGACGCTCCTCGATCTAAAGAAATCTGCTAGCCAGTCCAGCTGCATACCTAGCGATGTGAACGGAGCGAACTCTGAAAGCGACCGAGCAACGAACTCTGCAGTCCAACCCGACGACGGCACACTGGCGAACGGCAGCAACCACTCCATAAACCCTGCAGACACCCACATCCGTAGTACTGGGTTCTCTACCACCACGCTCTCGAATGTCTGCGGGAACGCTGCCTTCACCAGTTCTAACCGGCGCACAGTCTCCGCCGGTAGCTGGAGGCCCCCCCAAGCTGCCACATCCACCTGACCGCTCGAGGATCCTCTACTCATATCTCCGACTGTCGCGCCACTGCCGCCCGCTGCAGAAATCTCCGACATCCCACCCGCCCTCTGCGCCCCAATCGTGGCTGAGTGCATCGCCAGAAGAGTAGCTCCGACCTCAACCACGGACTCCGGCAATGTGTCATGCCGTCGCACCACCACGGCCTGAACCGGTGTCTCTCGCTCACGAATCGAGGCAGCAACAACAGACTCAGGCTCCGCCATTTCGCCACCATCACCTCCCACAACCGGCGTCTCCATGCCTGTCCACCAGTCCTCGTCAATGTCGAACATCACCGTATCGCTCCCCTCTCCGCCGTATAGTGCCCCCACCGTTTCCTCAGTAGCAGGCAATGGGCTCACCCTCCTCGGCACACTGGCCGTCAATAGCTCAACGGCCTCGGTCTCGTCACTGTCAACTAATCTGCCGGCCTCGGCTGCCATAGCCTCCTCGCCTGCGATCTCAGTCTCGGCCTCGCTCCCCCCCGCGACCGCCTCTTCCTCGTCCCCCTGGCAAAACCGCTGTCAGTTCACAGATTATGAGCAATATGCAAACCATATTTATACGACAAAAAGAAAGGACAGAAGCAAACCTCAGAGTCTAGCTCCTCTAATACGTCGCGCGGCCTCTTCGCCCCTGATAGGTGTGGGGCTGAGGTACCAGCACTAGCCTGACGAGCTGTCTCCATCATCCCCACTCGCAATGCCGACAAGGGCCCCTTGCCGGCCCCCGGCACCCTCGGCACCTCGGCAATAGGCTCCTCCCCACGGTCCTCCCCGGGAGCAGCGTCCCCCAACTCTACGGCATCCTCCTCCGCCTCCCTCTCCGAGCTCGGAACAGAACTCCCGGTCACCAGTGACAGCATCCCGCACTGCCTCGCGACTGTGGCCGATATCAAACTCAGGGCTCGGTCACATGCGAACACATCTACCTGTCGACGTGTGCCTGACGGCTGTGCCAGCCATCCGGCCCAGCTCCCTCGCAGTCGCTCCCACCAATGCGCATAATCCGCGGTCACCGCCCCTGCCACCTCTGTCCCTGGCTGCCTCCACTCTGTCGTCGGTGCCGGCCACTCGCGGGCTCTGTCATATAGTGTATACCCAAAAGCCGTCGCCACACTCCAAGGGCTGTCATAACCGCATGGGGGCTCTAGATCGTACCCGAACGCCAACGACAGACGGTCCGGGCAATACCTCGCCACATAATAGCAGCACTCGGCGGGCTTCCCGCCATCATCTGTCAATACCGGGAGCCAGCCGGGAAAATACGCGACCAATAGCGCCAGCTGTCCTGGCGCTAGCTCGCCTCTCCGGCTCAGATCTGTCGTCACCTCCTGCACGTGCAGCCATGGCGGCGTACCATATGACGCATGCATCTCCATATAGGGCCGTCGCTCACATTCCCCCCGTTTGTCTAGAATCTGTGCCAACGGGCACCCCGGCCTCCTGATGCCTGCCCAAGCAAAAGCCCGAGACCCGCTACACCACAACGCCACCTGCCGCGACCTGCCTGGACGGGTCACTGTCCCCATCGTCGGTGACGGGTGTGCGAGTGGGTATCCGTCAGGACGGTACCCT